>VMKM01001464.1:0-122500 GCA_008360985.2 Macquaria ambigua
CCAGGAGCTATTAGTGAACATGTCATTTTGAACTACAACCTAAGGCTACATATGTATATGGCTAGCAATGTAACATATCATCTGCTGTGGTTTTGTTAAAGCTGTTATGATTAATATGTTTATATGCTATCTGATGCTGTATTTTTGGTGATACATGACTCTTTTAGTTTTCTCATTTCTAATAGTGTCTTTCAACATTAAGCCTTAAGGATAAGGGTCTTAAACCATTTTAGCCTTTCTACTCTGATAGATCTTTTGCAGAACTTTGGACATGTCATAGTAGGAAAACCCCAGGTGCTACTAATTACAACATTAACAATGACTCTGTTGTATTCAAGTGTCCCAGAAAGAAGGGCAACATGACAGTGAGCCAGCATGCACAATACCAGGACCCTGAAACTGAAGCAGCTAAAAGAATTCAGCCATCATTAATCTTATAATTTACACCTGTACTTTTCTTGTTATGATATGTCAAAATGTCTTCTGTAAAAAAACAGGCCTATTAACAGGCATGTTTTAATAAACTTCCAACAGATGGCAGCATTGTCCAACTATTTGCAACTAACTATTCAACTATTAGACCCAGTGGAGAATGAGCACCGTACAAAGCATACACAGCAAGGTAAGAGTGTGTGTGTGTGTGTGTGTGTGGGTAGGGACGGTGTAGTGTTCAGTGAATTATCTCCAGCATTCCCAGCTGAGAAAAAAATAAATGACTGCAGCTAAAAAATACAGAGTTAGTATGGATGGGGAGGAAGGGACTGGAGAGTCAAAATGCAGAGTACATACTGTAGTACTGATATAGCTCCAGCAGCAAGAGAGAGACTGGTAGAGTAGAAAACTCAAGGGGTGGGGACAGGACTTAAAATGTGAATATGTAAGTAAATGAGAAAAAAGGAAGAGGGATATAAAGAAAGAGAGAACTAGTAAGGAAGGGAAAGTGTGGACTGGATGGCAAGAGATGATGGAAAAGTGTGAGGAGCGAGTGATATAGGAATGTGGGGTTTGAGGGAAATGAAGAAAGCAAGAGGGTAGGAAGGGATACGGCCAAGGAGAGAGTAAGTAAGGAAAGGAAGGATAATGCTACAAATCAAGGAGGGGTGTGGGACAAAGTGGGAAGAAAGGAAAGAAGACATTACGAGAGGATGCAAGAGGAAAAATAAAGGCGTGCCTGAAGAACCCATGCAGATCGGCCGCACCCAGCTTACTCCGGAGGAACGTCAACTGCGGATGAACGAGAGGAGGTGCATCTACTGCGCTCAGCTTGGCCATTTCCTGGCCATCTGTCCGGTGAGGAGGGGTGGCGCTCCCTGTCAGACAACCACTGTGCCCAGGTCCAATCGTCAGCTCACTATGGTTGAACTGTCCTCTCCCTCTCTCTCTCATCCTCGCAGCCAAGTGGCCCTAGTGGATTCCGGCGCAAATACCAATTATATGGACTATGCTCTAGTGGCGGAACTGAGGGTTCCTAATCTGCCACTTGCCCAGCCCTTAACCGCCACCGCCCTCGATGGGCGTCTCCTGTGTATGGTAACCCATTACACCTCCCCGGTTACCCTAAACTTCCCTGATTCACACATAGAGCAGATGAGTTTTCATCTTTACCATGCCACTCACCACCCACTGATATTGTGGTATCCATGGCTCATCAAACACAATCCCCACATTGACTGGTTATCAGGCAAGGTTCTGTCCTGGGGAACAGACTGTCAGCACCACTGCCTCCCAGAAGTCGCTGAGCCGGTTTCCTCCAGTTTTCCCCACAGTTACCCCTTCTGAGGATTCCCAGTTTCCGGACCTGTCGTCAGTCCCAGAGTGTTACCTGGAATTAAAGGAGGTTTTCAACAAGGTGAAGGCTACCTCGCTTCCTCTGCATCGTCCTTATGACTGTGCCATTGACCATCTCCTGGGAACCACCCCACCAAAGGGACGCCTCTACTCCCTCTCCGCACTCAAACGGCAGGCCATGGAGGATTACATTGGCTCAGTTCTGGAGGCCGGCATCATCCGCCCTTCATCCTCACCTGCGGGTGCCGGTTTCTTCTTTGTGGATAAGAAGGACAAATCCCTCCGACCTTGCATTGACTACCGGGGACTGAATGACATCACCATCAAGAACAGGTACCCCCTGCCTTTGATCTCCTCCTGTTTTGAACTACTACAAGGGTCAAAGGTGTTTACTAAGCTGGACTTGTGCAATGTATACCATTTAGTTAGAATCAGGGAGGGGGATGAGTGGAAGACTGCTTTGAACACCCCTAGTGGTCATTACGAGTATCTGGTCATGCCTTTTGGGTTAACCAATGCACCCGCTGTATTCCAGGCTCTAGTGAATGAAGTCCTTTGGGACATGTTAAATAGATTTGTATTTGTGTATTTGGATGACATCCTAATTTTTCCCCCTGATTTGGACACCCACGTGTCTCATGTGAAGCAGGTTCTTAAAAGACTGGTAAAACATCAGCTGTACGTTAAGACTGAGAAATGTGAGTTTCATGTTCCTTCTGTTTCGTTTCTGGGATTTGTCGTTTCGGAGGGGGAGATGAGGATGCATCCGGAGAAGGTCCAGGCAGTTAAGGACTGGCCCACTCCATCCTCTCAAAAGGATGTCCAACGGTTTCTGGGATTCGCTAACTTTTATAGAAGGTTCATTAGGAATTTTAGCACCATTGCAGTCCCCTTGCATGCCTTAACCTCTTCCAAGTTGCAGTTCTCCTGGTCCCCCCGTGTCGAGGCTGCTTTTCAATGGTTGAAAGACTACTTCACGTCTGCTCCCGTGTTGACGCTCCCAGACTCGTCTCGACAGTTCGTGGTCGACGTGGATGCTTCGGATCTGGGATTGGGAGCAGTCTTATCTCAGAGGTCAGTGAAGGACAATAAGTTGCATCCGTGTGCTTTTTTGTCAAAAAGGTTCTCTTTGGTAGAGCAGAACTACGATGTGGGGGACCGGGAGTTCCTAGCCATTAAGGTGGCATTGGAGGAGTGGAGGCACTGGCTGGAGGGAGCAGAAAATCCCTTCCTGGTCTGAACGGACCATAAGAACTGTCAGGGTCCGTCAAGTCAAGTAGTCTGTGTCCTGTGTCGTGTTGTTTCCTGTTTTATTTTGGTAGTCTGTCATTACCCATGTCCTGTCAAGTTTCCCGCCTGTGTGATTGCCCTAATGTGTTTCACCTGTCTTGTTGTCTCCTCCCCCTCAATGTATTTAAGGTGTGTTTTCCCTCCCTTCTGTACCAGATTGTCTCGACCCCGTGTGAGCTTTCCAGCGTTTTTCCTTTGTGCATTTCCTCGTGTTTGTGAACCCTCGCTTGTGTTTTGGACCCATGTATTTTGCCTAGTGTTTTTGGATACCTCTGCCTGATCGGACTGACTCCCTGTGTACCGAACTGTTTCACATTAAAGTATCTGGACTTTTTATCCGTGACTGCGTCTGCATTGTGAATCCGCCGTCTTGTGAGCCTGACACTGACCCCTCTGGTGGTATAAATAAAGGCCTTTAGCTTTCATAGATTTATGAAGAGATCCATTTTGTTTAATGTTTGAAGGATATCTCTTATCAAAGATGTTCTCCAAAACTTAAGACTAAATTATTTCTCAGTCAAGAATTGTCAGAAATGCAGGACTCATCTATGTGAAAAGGTAGCAAAGGAAAATATCTTAAACCACTGACGCCCACCTTCATAGTTTCTCTCTTTCTCATTCACACTTTAACCACAGTGATGATGTTCTTTCCTCTGCAGCCCCCTTTGCAGTCACAAAAGATGATATGGTGAATTCTTCTTTAAAGCCAGTCATGTATTTGCGGATTCACTCACTTTGAAGCTGACTAATGGTAACTACAAAGATGTAATATCAAAATTTAAAAAACATCTGAGTTTCTTGTTGTTCAAAGACTTGTTAACTGTTTGTTTCAACTCTCCTAAAGTTTCATTTCTTAATTGAAAATTTGTGAACCCATAGAAATAACAAATAGTTGAAAAGTCACAATGTGCAAAAAAGTTGTTTTTATTGGATTGTTAGATGAGAAGTAACAAAGTACTTTTGCATTTAAGTATATTTTTAAAGTACTGCCATTGCACTTTGCTTTCCTGTGAGAAACCACCACTTAACAAAACCATTTGTTTGAATTATCTGTGGAAACACACACGCACACACACGCACACACACACGCATGCACACACACAAACACTTTCACAGAAAAATGCATATGCACATAAATGCAATACATTTTTACATCAAAACTGGGAATGTTATGATTACTGTACATGATATGTACCCTAAACAAACTATCCACATTTCCCTTTAAGAATAATAATTCAATAATGGATCTAAATCCCAATTTTCTTACAGTGAAGTCAGTCTGTGTAGGATATGAAATCTTCTTTTTGGCACCATCTGATGGTCATATCAAGAATTACACTGGTAGACAGCAGCTGCATCACATACAGCTGGTGCCCTTTTTATTTGTTTTGACTTTGCCAGTAAACTTAACGCTGGTTCGTCTGTAAGTAGTGTGACAGTAGTTCTTGCTATTCAAGATCTGTACGGCAGATGTCAGCAGGAAATGTAAAGAGTGGAATTGGAATGAAGAGCTATAGATGCTCCCTTGTGTCCGGACTGCCTCATTAAACACACTGTAAACTGTGAGAGATGTATAAACACAGATTGCTTGTAAATGATCTTTGGTTAGAGCCTTATCCTCTCTCTTTTTAAAATTCTTTTCAGCACATTTGTTTTCGTTATACCAGGCTTTTGCAAATTGGCTCTTTTTTCTGTTTCCTTAACATATATTTTCTTGACTTTTTTCTTCATTGCTTCATTGCAGCCAAAGTACATGTCATCAACTGAATCTGTGTTTGTAACAAGTGTGTGTGTGTATGCCTTATTCACACACAACCTTGTGTGTATGTGCTTGAGGTGGTGGTTGTTAGTATGCTGTATCTTCTTATAGGAAATGAGGTTTCTTTTTACAAGACAAATCACACATTCAGCGTGTCATTGTCTTAACTTCTCATATTGACTCACTAAACAATGTATTACAACCTGAAGCTCCATATGATTTATGAACCATCTAGTGTAATCACAATAGATCAGTCAAACCAATGTAGTCAGAGCCAAACACACAGCCTGTAATCCATGTTCATGTTCAGTAACAATTAGCAGTGTCCGTCACTGTCTAAACAAGTAGGACTATCGTATATTTTTATGTTTTCAAAGCAAGCAATGGTCTGTCTGTCATCACATCAACCACATCTCCTGGCCTTTCTCAATCGATTGAGGTACATAAAATGAAATAATTACAGTTTAAAACAAAGCTGAACTGGTACATAACCCAGAAAGAGATAAAAGACTCAAATAATGATTCCAGAGTTGGATGTTAACATTAGACCATATTAACTCAAATATATTAATCATTTTTAATTCACTAAAGTAAATATTTTTACCCATTTGTCAAGTTATTTGGAAGGTAATTGGAGTATTTGGAAAGCTGTGTTGGTGTCTGCAAATTACAACTCATATGGTTTATGGGTGAATATGTTAAGTTGCATTATATTAAAGGATTTTCACAGACACAAAAACAGTTTATAGTACAGCAGTTGTTGAACCCACGTGTGAGAATGAAACACAGCATAATGTCTCTGACAAATGTGTCATTTGTCTGGTTAAAAAAAAAAAACAACTCAATTTCCTGTTGGAGGCTGCAAGCAGCAGAACCTGCAATCTTGTGGACACACACAATATTGCAAATGTGCTTGTGCAATGTGGACCCTGTCTTTAAAATAAAAACATTCATATTGATTGCATCTGAAAACTGTTCACTGCCAATGCAAAATGTTCATTCTGAATATATCTGCAAAACATTCACCGTCAATGTAATTCATGTGTTTTCTCTACAATATCTGCTTCTTGCAATTATGACAGTAATGTTCTTATGGCTCAACAGAGTGACTGTTCAGCACCATAGCACAGACAGATAAACTACAGGAAAGTACCACAGATCAAACTACTATGGTATCAGATGTAAATGTATAATATGTAGCTTATTTTAGTTACCCCTTTTGCCGCCTTTATTTGATAGTTGACTGTAGAGACATACAGGAAAAGGGGTGAGAGAGAGTGGGGGGTGATATGCAACAAAGGTCACTGAACCAGAGATGTTGTGATTACGTGGTGTGTGCCTTACTAGGTCACAGGGATGCACCAACTTAGTCATGTTCTTATGATTTTGTTCTCCTTCTATGAATGGTCCAAAGTAAAGGAATGAGAGAGTTTCCAGGAGCTATTAGTGAACATGTCATTTTGAACTACAACCTAAGGCTACATATGTATATGGCTAGCAATGTAACATATCATCTGCTGTGGTTTTGTTAAAGCTGCTATGATTAATATGTTTATATGCTATCTGATGCTGTATTTTTGGTGATACCTGACTCTTTTAGTTTTCTCATTTCTAATAGTGTCTTTCAACATTTAGCCATTGAAGAGGACAATACAAACAGTCATGGGCAGAGCCAACATTCATTTGCAGATAAGGATAAGGGTCTTAAACCATTTTAGCCTTTCTACTCTGATAGATCTTTTGCAGAACTTTGGACATGTCGTAGTAGGAAAACCCCAGGTGCTACTAATTACAACATTAACAATGACTCTGTTGTATTCAAGTGTCCCAGAAAGAAGGGCAACATGACAGTGAGCCAGCATGCACAATACCAGGACCCTGAAACTGAAGCAGCTAAAAGAATTCAGCCATCATTAATCTTATAATTTACACTTGTACTTTTCTTGTTATGATATGTCAAAATGTCTTCTGTAAAAAAACAGGCCTATTAACAGGTATGTTTTAATAAACTTCCAACAGATGGCAGCATTGTCCAACTATTTGCCCCCCAATCATTGACTTGCCTGAGCTGTTCTCAACACTGTGCTTGTGTGTGTGTGTATAGGTGTAAAAACCATGAATGGGTATGCTGCACCCATCCAGCATTTTTGATTCTTTTCAGTTTTATCCTCAGTAGAGGCAACGCAGTGAGAAGGGGTCACGGGGGGAAAGGCAGGGCATGTTGGAGAGATACGGAGAGGAGAGCAGAGAGGACTGAGTGGATAGGAAAAACAGAGGGAGGAAGAGGAGATACAAGATGTTCTGAGAGCCGATAAAAGTCAGGGGTAAGGGTAGGTTGGTTTTTCAGGAGGAGAGGATAGAAAAATAAACAGCGAAAGGTAGGCATCAGTCTCCTGTAACACTGCAGGCCCAGCAGAGACATGAGAGAAAGACATGTAGACCCAGGTATGGAGATTCTGAGAAGACAGGAGCACAGAGTGAAGTAAGAGTGCAAGCAGACAGGGAATGTGAAGCTGGCAAGGGAATGGGAAGGATTGGTGGAGAGTAGATAGGTTTAGTTGTGGCATACCCAGAGGGGGAAGTGAGGGACACAGTAATACAGTGAAGAAGGAGAGATAGAACAAGAATAGACCCAGTGGAGAATGAGCGCCGTACAAAGCATACACAGCAAGGTAAGAGTGTGTGTGTGTGTGTGTGTGTGTGTGTTTGTGTGTGGGTAAGGACGGTGTAGTGTTCAGTGAATAATCTCCAGCATTCCCAGCTGAGGAAAAAAGAAATGAATGCAGCTAAATACAGAGTTAGTATGGATGGGGAGGAAGGGACTGGAGAGTCAAAATGCAGGGTACATACTGTAGTACTGATATAGCTCCAACAGAGAGAGAGAGAGAGAGAGAGAGAGAGAGAGAGAGAGAGAGAGGCGGTCAGGAAAAGGGACAGCAGCAAGAGAGAGATTGGTAGAGTATAAAACTCAAGGGGTGGGGAGAGAAATTAAAATGTGAATATGTAAGTAAATGAGCAAAAAGGAAGAGGGATATAAAGAAAGCGAGAACTAGTAAGGAAGGGAAAGTGTGGACTGGATGGCAAGAGATGATGGAAAAGTGTGAGGAGTGAGTGATATAGGAAAGTGGGTTTTGAGGGAAATGAAGAAAGTAAGAGGGTAGGAAGGGATACGGCCAAGGAGAGAGTAAGTGAGGAAAGGAAGGATAATGCTACAAATCCCGGAGGGGTGTGGGATAAAGTGAGAAGAAAGGAAAGAAGACATTAGGAGAGGATAAGAGGAAAAATAAAGGCAGGGAAAGGACAAAAGGGAAGGAAGAATGGATGAAGGAAGGAAGAAATGGGACATATAGGAATGATGAGGGAGGGAAAAGAAAAGAACAGGAGACAGGAATGATGGGAAACAAGTAGGATAGGAAAGAGGACCAGAAGGTAAGAAACAGGTCTTGAAAGAGGAGGAAGAGGAAGGGAGAGTCGAAATGTGTGGATGGTGAGAGGGAGCAGAGACGCATGCCCTACTGCTCAATGGGAGTGAAGAGTGAAGAGGGAAAAGGGAGGGATTGCGAAAAGTGGAATATTTATCTTTACTACTGGCTATTGCAGCAAGGATGGAAGGATACATTACAGACAAAGAGGGAGGGTGGTGCTAGAGTATATGGTTTAATTTACACTGAATGAAATAAAGTTCTCATTGAAACTGAGAAAGGTAAAGTACACTCTGTTGCTGGTGATAGACTAGAAAACTGTCCAGGGTATAGCAGGCCTCTTGACCAATGTGAGATAGGCTCCCCATCTGTGACAGGGTAAGCAGGTATTGATTTCCAATTCAATTCTCGCTTTCTACAATATCTCCACATGACAAATACGTTATGGTATACGGAAATATTGTGGTTAGAAAATAAACTATGAATAAGGAATGATTAAAGTTAGGTATCTTAACACCTGATAAGGGTCATGGACAGATCACGGTTACAGTTAATAAAAAGGCAAAAGTTAATTAAAGGTCTGTGACGCGATGCAAACTCTTGTCTCCTGTATGAAAGTGAGACGTATTACACCCTTACTTTCTGCCTCACCAGATAAGGGCATACAGCCTGAATTGGCAGTGAACTAGACCAAAACCATGAGGTGTTGAATCAATATGGATGTAATTCCTGGGATACACTGCTGAAATCTTGACACTGAAGTTCAGGCAGGACTGTAAAAGCTTTAAAATTCTCTAAATAGGTTTTTTTCTGAAGAAGATGAAGCAAGAATGGGAAAAAAAATATTCTGTCCAAGGAAGTCATAGTCAAAGTCAACAGTAAGCTGTGGCCAGTAGTGAGATCATGACTTCATCATGACTACAACTAAGGGGTTTACGTTTGGGCCTAAAGTCCTGATAGTATACAGACTGACAGAGAGAGTTTAGTAAATGCATTGCGAGGAACATGGGAGAGGCAGATGTGATTTAGGGAAGGAGTTTAGTTTCCGTGAGGGGAGGCAAGGAGGAGGGATGGAGATAATGTGGATGGACGTGGTGCTGGATGGATAAAAATGAGTGAGAATAAGCCAACACATTACAGAGCAGAGGAGGTGTATATAAAAGAGATACCAGTGAGTTACCACCAGCCGAGGTTGGCTGGATGAGGCATGAAGATGGATATTTTTAGTATATTTTTAGTGGATTTTCCCCAGCTGATATCAACAAGGATGAAAGGAAGACAGGACAGGGAGAGAGAGACTGCAGAAAGAGACAGGCATGTGGAGGTGACAAGGCAATATGATTCAGTATATAGATACTAAATTGGCTTTTCTAAAGAGAAAATATGTTTTGCTGTACAGAGAATGGATATTGTTGTATAGACTATTTTTGTAGAGACTCACGTCTCAGACCTAACAATAAATAGATGGAATAGTGAAAATTTCACCGACTTGCCGCAAGCTAACACAGCACAGTAGTAGCAGTAATGCAATGATAGACGAAAAAAGATCGGGGGAGACATAAAAGGGACTGATGTTTGGAGAACTGATGATGGAGGGAGGAAAACTGCAGAAAACCAAAGTGGAAGGAGATGTTTCACTTTCAGTGAATCAGATCTGGTAGATACATGGAGAACAGAGGGATGAGTAGGAGGAGGGAGAGAGATATAGGTAATATGTTTTGGTGAGGTAGTGCCAGTAGACACAGTAGAAGGGATCCTCTTCAAGTGGGTCACATAGGCTGCAGAAACAGACATTTATCATACACGGCAGCACATCATTGTGTATGTGTGCATGTCTGTGTGTGTGTAAATTTCTCCGTTGTATCCCTCTCTTTTATATACAGTTTTGAAAGGTGTGTGTGTGTGTGTCTGTGTGCAAGTAAGTCAAGCAGCTTTGACAGGGCACAGATGCTGAGGTAGGTGAGGAGAGACTGTTCCTTCTCCTTCTCTCATGCTTCTGTCTCCTCCATTTTTCTCTCTTTTTTTCTTTTCATCAGTTTTACCATCTCCTGCTTTTTCTAATTTCATCACTTTACTTAATCTTTCTCCTTCTTCTTTTTTCAAAATGCCTCATCTTTTTTCCTTCCCACCCACACTCTTGTAATCTCTATTTGAATGGGACTCATGTTATTTAGCGACCTTGTGAAATAATTGATTTTCAATTAACCCCAAATAAAATGTGCACTGTATTCACTGTCATGAACACAACCTTGTAAGGCTAAGGCCAAGATCTTACTCATTTGTATTAAAAGATAACAAATTGTGTACCTGAAATAAAAACTAATATATCTAATCAGATTGTAGCGAAAGGTTTATGGCTTTTCTTCATGCTAACTTTTTTTTCACACTAGGACGAGCACACATTTCCATTTGATCTCAGACATAAAATACCTGTTGAGATTCTGGCTGCTTTTAAGCATTTTAGCAAATTATCACTACATCTCATCGGCTGTAGATCTTATTGACCAAATGGGTACAATGTTGTATTCTCTGTACAAACATTTTCTGGACAACAAGCTGGTTGCTATGTGCATGCCCAGAATGTGACGTGAGATGGATCAGTGGATCTTTGTGTGTGTGTGTGTGTGTGTGTGTGTGTGTGTGTGTGTGTGTTTTATTTATTTATTTATTTATTTTTTGCAGGGATATCAGTATATTTCAGGTATTGCCCAGTTGTGCAAACAGGTTTTTTTCATCACACAATACATTTAATCTGGGAACCATGTATCATCTTGTAGTAGATTGTGTTCTTCATCAATCTTGAGTTTATTTATTTTTTGCCTTTGACCAACCTTTCCACACAGTTCTCTATATTCATTTCTGACATTTTGAGATATGCTGCTAACAGACAAACATACAACAAAATCATAACCTCCAACTGGGAGCGGAGGTTATTATTGTCTTCACTTTAAAAATACATGGTAGGCATTGGGTACTAGGCATTTTTTTTCTTTATGAATTACTTGAAGTATTGCAATCTCTAATCTCCATAATAATTACAAATCACAGAAGATACCCAGGCAATGTTATTCCTATATGAACATTAACAATGGCCACTGAATCACCTTGCCAGATAACATTGCATCACCGGACTGGCTCCATTCAAATGAATGAGGAGGCTGCATTTTCTCACAGAGGGCTAAAGTCAGTCTGAGCGTGGCCTTATTGCTTTAAAGTTAACCAGTTGCGTCACATTAATGCTCACTCTCTTTCCTGCCTTTTTCTCCTCTGCTTTCTGTCTTCTTTCCCTCTTCCCTCCTCTCTCAGGTTTACTATCAGGTAGCATACAGTGTCAGCAACAGCTGCAGTAGTCCCCAGTGCTGTGCTATCACTCACTTCCTGCTGTACTTCAAATGAACTGCTCCGAAGGTAACAGTGGTCAGGGGTCAGGAGTCACACTGAAGTTTCCAGAAATAATAATGAAGACACTGTGCACGCAAGTGTGTGCGCGTGTGTACCTGTGCACATCTGTTTATTTTTCCAAACAGACTGGCAGAGATTGATAGAACTGTAAGTGGAAACAGAGGCATGCAGGCTTTGCAATTGATGAAAAAGGACATGAGGACATGTCACAGTCAGGTGGAGAAAACACAAATGATGATTGACGGACAGAAAGAATGGATGGGACATGCTAACAATCACTTTCAGAACAGATGGCTTCTGAAATTGCAAGCAATGTATAGCTCCCAAATATAAAAGCTTTAGATGCTGTAAAATGAAATATGACATCAAGTATGGTTAAAGCTGCAACAGGAAAGAGTTTTATGTGAAAATACCCCCATCCTATAATCTAAAAGGTGGGATTCAGCAGATAACAGCATCTCATCTCCACTAATAGAGACCCAATAGATTTGCGCTTTTTACCCAAATTAAATTCCTCTGCTGGGTATAGACTCTGTTGGGAAATGTTCTGAGCCAGCAGGAAGTGACAAATCGAAACTTAACAGTCCTGACTCCTAAAATGGTGTGCCAGCACTCTGTCCAAAGAAAGCTGGACTGAATAGACATGAAACGTTGGTTCTCTCTTCCCTTTGGTATCTTTTGGTATTATATAGTAAATCATCCCTGACCAGCCAGGTGGATACAATTGAGTACTAATATGAGTTTACTGACATCACCTCACAGGTTTTCAGGAGTCATCAACTTGCAAAGTACCTGGTGCCTCTTTAAAACCTACACATATTTATGAATATACAAGTGAAGTGTGCTTGACTGGATTGGTAAGGATTTATTTTGAATAATTCCCAGGAAGACTGGCAAACCAAGGTTCTGCGTAGACTTCAGGAAAGTAAATGAAAACACAGTCACAGATGCCTACCCCATTCCCACAATCCAGGAGATACTAGATAGTCTCTCAGGTGCTGCTGTCTTCTCTTCCCTGGACTTAAACAGCGGGTACTGGCAGGTGGAAATGGACCCTGAGGTGCAGGAAATCACAGCCTTCATCTGCCCTCTGGGTCTGTTCCAATTTAAAGTCATGCCATTTGGATTTAAGAATGCCCCCGCCACGTTTCAGAGGCTCATGGAGAGAGTACTGGGTGAACTGAAAGGGGTCATCTGTTTTGTCTACTTGGACGACATCATTTTCTCCCGGTCCTGGGAACAGCATTTCTATGATGTCCAAGCTGTCTTCGACAAGCTCCGGCATGCTGGTCTCTCTGTCAATGTGAACAAAAGCAAGCTGTTCAGAACGTCCCTGAAATTTCTGGGACATATCGTGTCTGCCGCTGGAGTTTATGTTGATCCAGACAAGACTGAGGCTGTGCACAACTTCCCCGTACCCCCCAACTTGAAAGCCTTACAGAGGTTCCTGGGCATGGCCGGGTGGTATCATCGGTTTGTTCCCAGCTTCTCGCAGGTTGCTGAGCCACTCAATGCCTTGAAGAAAAAAGGAGCAAAGTTCATCTGGTCTCCTGCATGCCAAGCTGCTTTTGACACACTTAAAGCACATCTGGTAAATCCACCTGTCCTAGGTCACCCAAACTTCAATGCTCCTTTTGTGGTCTACACTGATGCCAGTGAGATAGGGCTTGGGGCAGTGCTGGTCCAGAAATCTGACCTGGGAACGGAGGAAGTCCTTGCTTTTGCCAGCCGCAGCCTGAATCCCGCTGAGAGGAATTATGCTGCCACTGAGATGGAATGCTTGGCTGTGGTGTGGGCATTAGAGAAGTGGAGGACCTATCTAGAAGGTCGCCTTTTCACCGTGGTCACAGACCATGCCTCTCCTCTGTGGGTGTTTAAAACCACTAAACCCAGCACTCGGCTCATCAGGTGGGCACTCAGGCTGCAGGAATTCACTTTCACTGTGGAATACAGGAAGGGAAGGTAACAATGTGCCAGATGCCCTCTCCCGAGCCCTGACAGGAGATCAGCCCTCCATACCTGTGTGTGCCACCATCATGTCTGCCTCCTCGGGACCATCAAAAGAACTTCCAATCTCCATCGAGGCCGTGTGGAAGGCACAGCAGGAAGACTCTGATTGCCAGGCCTTGTATCAAAAGGTCGTGGCAAATGGCAAAGTCATCATCAACTCGAATACTTCCTTCTGTATAATGGAGGATCTCATCTACCATGTTGTCACACTCCCCTACAAGACCATCTACCAACTGTACATACCTGCCAGCTTCAGGATGCAGCTTCTGGAGTATTTCCATCAGGACCCCCTCTCTGGTCATCTTGGAAGGCACAAAACCTACCGGAGACTACAACATCTGGTCTATTGGCCAAAGCTGAGCTGGGATGTCCGACAACATGTTCAGAACTGCCGAGTGTGTCAACTGTATAAACCCAAAAACAGGAAACTGGCTGGCCAGCAAACTCTGGTTTAACGCCCCTGGGAAATGCTTGGGATGGATTTGATGGGTCCGTTCCCCAAAAGCTCCAAACAAAATGTCTATCTACTGGTTTTTGTGGATTATTACTCCAGGTGGGTGGAACTGTTCCCCTTAAGGAAGGCCACTGCAGAAACCATATCTCAAGTCCTGGTGACTTGACATCTTGACCCGATGGGGCCTTCCTGATTTCATTCTTTCTGATCGTGGGTCACAGTTCGTCTCCTCAGTCTTCCAAACGGTGTGCCGAACCTGGAATGTGGGACACAAATTAACATCTGCCTATCATCCCCAGACCAACCTCACAGAGAGAGTGAACCGTACCTTAAAAACCATGATTGCCTCTTATGTCGGAAGTCAACATAAGCAATGGGATAAGTACCTCCCAGAGTTCCGGTTTGCTATTAACTCGGCGGTCCAGGAGTCCACTGGAGTTTCCCCTGCAGAGCTGAATCTCAGTCAGTCGCTGAGAGGGCCCCTGGATGTGGTGCTGCAACCTCGAGAGCCTGCTCCTGACACCCCTGCCTACACCAAGACCACGCAGCTGGAGGATCTGTGTTTCTAAAAAACTGGACTCTGCACGACGGCGCCAGAAAAGGAACTATGATAAACACAAATGAGATATGGAGTTTGGGGAACAAGACAGAGTCTGGGTCCGAGCCCATCCTCTCTCCAAAGCAGGGAAGTCGTTCGCTGCTAAACTAGCCCCTAAATGGCAAGGGCCATATCGGGTGGTACAGCAAGTTGGGCCCGTAAACTACAAAGTGGTTTTGGAGGATTCTGGTCAAGATTTAAAAGTTGTCCACATTTCTCACCTGAAACCCTGCTCCCCCAAAGCTCAAGACCTAGAGGAGCAGGAGCGTAAGCGTGTTCTGGAGATTCTAAATGAGGACACTGATGAGGAGGACTTCCTTGGCTTCTCAGCTTCTCTAGCGATCAGCTGTCAGAATAACATCACCACCCACCGGTCAAAAGTTCATTCGGCTGTGAAATCCGTGTCCGGAGGAGGAATACCAGTGGAGGAATATTTCCCAGTCGTTTCCCCTGGAGGGGGAGGCCAACTCTACAAAACCTGACAACCTGACTACTGACTGACTAACCGACGGTACAGTGAGTACTCGGTATAGCATTGTAAATAATTAACTGAACCGTGAACAGACGCTGTATTTCTTTTGACATTTCCTGATTTAATTTGTTTTGGGGGTATCCGCAGTAAAACCTGGAGCGGAGTTTTGAGTTGTTTCTTTTTTGGATTTGTGGTGTACTGGATTGGGACTGAACTGTGGGATTGTGGGAAAAAACCCGAAACGGATCGAGTGGATTGACCTGAGACTGTGGAAAGAGATATTCACACGCACTCACACACACACACACTAATATTGCCACTTGTTTGATTCAATACACCTCTTGCAAAACTGAATTGAGCTGTGGTCTATTTGCTTGCAGTGCTGGGTTGTTGCCTGAGTATATTTCATTGCTGGTTGCCCTTTTGCTTTATTCTTTTGTATGGTTTGACAGATTTTCTTGCTTTCTATGTTATAATTATTATTTGTCAGACGTGACTCTGACTGGCACCCCTCTTCATTTTTAAGTGTCAAGCCCGCTACAAAAAAGTGGTTTTGTTTTTTGAGGGATTGTGATTGGATTATTAGAAGATTGGGGGGTGTTAACTTTGTGAAATGGGAATGAACTTTTGACCGGTGGGTGGTGATGTTATTCTGACAGCTGATCGCTACAAATCGAAGTAGCTCCTGAAAATTTCATCTTTCAAAAACGTTTAATCTCCGTTAATGGCATCAGGAAGAATAGGAACAAACCTCAGAAGAAGACAGAGGCAATGCAAGCGGGAAGAGAGAAGCCAAAAAGAAAATGAAAGGAGAGTTGTGAGACCAACAGAGAAATATCATGGATGTTGATGTTTTCAGGGTCCGGCACTGTGTGTGTGTAATCATGTTTGCAGATTTCCACAGATTATCTTATTCTGCACCAGGACCTACATGGGTAAAATAGCCTGGACAGGCAATCTTTCAACATTTACCAGGAAATAGCACAGATTTAACCTGGCAGTGCTGGGATTGCAGGCAAACAGGTGTAGGTTCTCTCTCAATCAAACAGCAGCTCCAAAAAATACACTCACAACGCTAATGCACACTTAAAGGGTAACTCCTGTATTTTGAATTTACACATCAAAGTCTGTTTACAGGTCTTGGGAGTACTGCTGCTATGTGTAAAAAGTTGTATAAAGCCTCTTATGGCTCCAGAGGAAATGCACGAAATCTGATAAATTGCCTCAAGTTATGTCACTTGAGGCAACATCAGTTTGGGCTGAAAACTGTGTGTATGTTTGTAAATGTAAAAAATCTGGGGGGGTGGAGTTAGCTTACCAGTCCTCTGTAGCCCCGATGCTACAGTGCATTAGCCGCTACTAGCATAACACACCGGAATCTCCGACCGAACTGTCTATTTGCATTGTGGGTACTGTAGGCAACAGATCTTAGCAAGGAAAACCTGGGCTGCTGAGGTAGTTGATAAACCTTGCCACTACCAGCCAGCCAAAAAAAAAAAAACAAAAGGAGGAAATTGATCATGTAAGTTTAATAATATGAGTCTAATACTCAACCAGGTTTCTATTATGACCAAATTTTGTACTTGATTTGGAACCAGAGGGCTGGTTATGCGAGTCTGCCCAAGGTATCAACTGATCCTCAAATGGTCCAAAAAACATACATTGTCGTATCTACGTTTGAGGACTTCAACACTGTTAGATATGTTGACTAGTGAGATAGAATTATGGGTTTGTTCTACATTTCCAACATAAGCAAATCAACTAAATCCATTTCAACATCATGGCCCTTTTACAGTACATCACTACCTGGCTCTTTCAGAACTTTTATCCACTGTGCTCAATCAGCTCTTTTCCTTTTTACTTTTTGCATGACATTATAAAACTACTTGGCTTTCTGAAACCAGCACTTACCTTGCTCTCACACTTTGTCTACGTGTGTGTTTGCATGTATGCATACATGTGCTTCTTTGTGTTTATATACTATATCTATGATACTCTTTGGTAGTGAAGTGGAAGATGTCCTAACACATTATCACCCTCTCAGGGGAGTGTCTTACAGGCTTGTGGCCCAGCAGGAAGTAGATTCTGACCACGTACTACAACAGCAGAGCCAAAAATATTTATGCTCTTCTTATTGGTGTCTGTTTAAATCTTTAAAGTTTTACAACTAAATTCGATTTTGGTTGTGACTACAGCAATATGCTTTTGTTAATAGATTGATCACATTTAAAGCTTTAAGCAGATGTACATAAAAGCTTATTTTGATTTATAGAACTAAAAATTCTACTCACAGCCTCTTGGCCCCAAGCCAGTGGTTTGTGGTTAAGTCTGGAGTCACTGTGTGTGATAGAGTAACGGCCTATCTCAGGTGTTTGGATTTGGTTAGACTTATAGTTTGTGCCCTACAGCTACAGTCATATTCTATTTTGTACACAGTGCTACCAGGATTGTCTGTTTTGATTTTGGGAAGTTACTTTTGACATTTGGTGTCATTTTATTGCCACCAGGAGAAGTGTGGCAAGTGGTCTGGATGGCCTAAAGGGATTAAAGTCACTCAAACATGAAAACTGTCATTATTTACTGACAGGCATGTCAGTTGATATAAAAAAAGGTGAGCTGCACAAGCTAATTTAAGGTATGTTATGTTATCATACAATCTTTACTAATGCTTTGACTGAGGTGAACGGGTCATGAAATATCTTTTGCTTCTCTGTCCACTGTTCCTTTAAATAATTGCTCCTTCAACTGGATAACTAAAGTGAACCCTTTCAACCCTTTGTTGACTAGATATTTACCCTGTCCTGTCCTTAAGTAAGACATGAATCCCCACCAGCTCTAGTGATGCTGTTCTGTCGCTGAACTGGTCTCCTTGAAAGTAACCATAGTTCTCACTATGGTTCAACAGAAACTGTTCAGTTGGTTTGATCTGGAATGTAATTCCTCTGGATTTTAGAGCTGTTTGCAGTATATCACAGTGGGGGAAACAGAGATTTGGTGTGACTAGAGCATTGAAAGAAAGGAATTCTACTTTCAAGAGGTAATAAGTGTTTTTCATCTGGCTGTATTGACTCATTTTTAATTTGAAATGCGTCCCACAGTCAGCATACTTTTCTCAACAGTGACTCCCACTGGGATTTGCAGTTTCATTTAAAGAGTCCAGGGGATTTATTTTGGATTTTGTGTTTAGTTTGAAGTGTGTTGCACAACCCTTATTCTCCACTGGACTGTGCCACCGCTACAGGGAATACTGGGTTCGATTTGTAATCAGTTATGTTGTTTGGCATGCATCTGCCACACCCCACTGAGAGAATCTAATGGGAGGAAGATAAAGTGATTAATGTAGTTCCTTCACAGGAACAAGTCCAAAAAGAGTTGTCGTGGTAAGCAGACAAATGCATGGTGAAAATCAATGTGTTCCCTTTGTTTCTTTTTTGAGCATATTGTCCGTGATGCTGCAAACATCCCTGAAGTGCAAGACTCTCCCACCAATTTGCAAGTGGGTGAAGGCATGTGCATCCTTACAAGAAGAACAGATTGTGAGTTTTTGTTTATTTTTTATCATACTGGAACAATAACTATTATTGGATCCATTGGTGTTATGTGTGCTGGCCAGTCAGTACTTTGGATGCTGTAAAATTAAAGGACAGCTCCACCAATTTTAAACATCAGATATCTTGTCACAATGAGAACAACTGAGCATTTGAAAACAGTTGAATAATGTCCTCTGTGGCTCTGGAGGGAGCTTTGTCAAGTCTGAGTATACAACACTATGTCATGATCAGTGTTATCTCTGCTTGCTCAAATTTCTAACCGAAAACCTGCATTTTAAAAGGGTGCCATGAAGTTTAAATCCAGCATTTTAGAGCTTGACTCATACTAGGGACAAAAAGCCAGGATATCTTGGCCCTCTGCTGCACCAATTTTGACTATTTGCCTCTCACAAGCCCCCCAACTTGTACGATACCAAAGAGTACCTCTTTAAAGCTAGTTTCTAATGGATAATGATAAACAGTATTTTGTGAAACATTTCCCAGTGCCCCACCAGTCTAGGGAGAAGTAAACCATACAGTTGGCAAGTGTAATGTTTATTTCCACTATTGGGATTATGTTGTTTTTGTTTTGAAATTCATACCAAATTGTTAAAAAAAAAAAAAAAAAGACTGGTGAGAGGCAGGTTGCATCTGCTTGCGTCATGGAGGATGTAGGAGTGGGACATGTTCCAGTATGTTTAGAATTATTTATTCACAGGGACAGAAAATCTGCTCTCTTTACCAATTTGGGACATATATCTGACATTTACATGCTCACCTAATTAAGAAAACGTTACCTCCTGTGGTTTCTCTCTTTTAATAGTCATAAAAATATCAAATCTGTGCCAAAAAGAGTTAAAAATAATCAGATGTGTCTGTTGGATCCATGCAAAAGAAAGATTTAAAGCCTACATCTCTACCGTGTTGGAACATGATCCGTTATGTCTGTGGTGTCCTCCCTTGAGAGAGCGTGATGCTAGGTTTGGAACGTGTCCCAGTGTGTGTAAAAATTTGCTGACTGACATCCTGTATAGTGCTGAGGCTTCCAGCAAAACTCATAACGTCACCTCTCATCTCAATCAACCAGCTTGTCTCTCTCTCTCTTGCCACTGCCTTTTTCTGTCTGCCTCTCTTTTTTCCATACATCTTTTTCGACTTTCTTTTCTCTTTCCTACACACAGTCTCTCTCACGCTCTCTCTCTCTCTTTCTATTTCACACAAATACAAATGTATACTGTACACACAGACCTACAAAAGTGTGCCATATTGCAGGCACAGATACAGACATATGTACAAAAACACATACAAACTGTCTTTATGATGCCGTATTGTCTCAGGCAGCAACAAGACCTTAAGTCAAAATCCAGGTGATGATCCCTCTGTACTGCCACAAAAGGGCAGTAGGGAGCAATGCAGGAGAAATGCATGCAAGATGGGCATGAGTGATGACAATCAAACTGTCTGACCAAAAACAAGGCATTGGAAATGTATATATACAGTATATACCCAAATATATCAATATGTATGCACTGATGGATTTCTCCAAGCAGAAAAAGCAAGAAAGGGAAGAATTGCTGAACTGCTGCTAACAGCTAATCTACAGTATCTGCTGGAGATGTCTCACAAGCAAGTAGTCCTAAGACTAAGGCAGGCTGAAGCAAAAATATATTTCTGATGAGAGATTAGTGGGAGTGAATCCTGGTTAGAAGGTGATGAAAGAATACCTCCCAATTCTTCTTCTGTTCTACATGGACGTGACAATGTTTTGACCACAAATTGTCCATATCAGGTGTTTGTGGTCAAAGTGTTGTCATGTCCATGTAGCAAGTATTTTCTCATCTTTTTCCATAGACTGTTGTTACCCAGCACCTGCAAAGATTTTATGGATGTGTGTGTGTGAATCGTGATGATTGCCAGTGAATCCCAGTTACCCACCAGCAGGAATGCTGATAAGAACACAGGTGCATGCCTTGGGGAGTGCTACTGACAGCCCCAGTGTTGATCAGCACCATGGATAGCATCCATGAGGAGGTCTGTGTGTGTGCAAGTGCCAAATAAAGCCACAAAAACATATCTTTTTCTTTGCATCTGTGATAAGAAGTTGTCAACATCAAACTAAGATGCCCCATCTGAACATCATAAACACAATGTCAGGTGAGCCCCTCCACCTATATTGGTGCAAGAAGGTCCTTTTGGAGCCACAAAGTACCAAACAAACCTATTATTCAACCAAGGAAATAGAGATGCTTAAATTTAAACAACAAAAGAAAATGAGAGCAATTAAGCACTGCTACTAGACAGCCAACAAGCACCTAGTTTTTTGAGTTTCCTGTACAGTTTCCTGTAAAAAATAATGAATTGGGGACAGTGCTCCAGGGGGGATAATCCGTCAGAAGCATAATTTACTTGCGGCAATATGTACACTCAATCTGTATCACTGAGGGTTTAAAAGTTAAATTTAAGTAATTAAATAATTCTGTCCACTACTCTGATTTCTTTCTCTCATTTCATGTTTTCTCAATTTTCCTTTCCATTCCACTGTCTTGCACCAAACCTGAAATTAATTGTTAAACATATTACTCCTCCCCTTGGGAAAAAAATAGGTCACTAGCAGGGCAGTAGCATTTTATCAATATTCTGGCAAACCACTAATTAAAGCACTAAGGGAAGAGAGGAAAATTGGCTTTGAGTAAAAGAGATACGTTTTTGACCCAGGATGGCTGCTGCATCACCTCCTACGTATATGTTAGACAAGTAGTGAACCTCTGGCCCACATATGCACATGTGCGCCTACACTTACAGTGTGCAGGCTTGTGCGCATGCCCAAAATTGAAAGGCGTACTTACACACACTTCGATATTGCCCACTATGTTCTGGAGGCTATCTGACATCAGACATCTGATCTTTAATAACTTTAATCAGATGTAATGCGATATAATGGCAACACCCAGAGGGAAAGATCATATACAGTATTCTCTGTGTGTGTGTGTGGGATTGCCTTAGAGGCCCTATAAAGTGGTGTGATTACAGGTGTAGTCACAGCAATCACCTCCCACACTTTTTCAATGTGTTGAGTGTGTGTGTGTGTGTGTGTGTGTGTGTGTGTGTGTGTGTGTGTGTGTCTTCTGCCCCTTGATTATTGCACTTTGTGGACTGTGAAATGGCAGGTTAATGGGAGCCACTGTGCACAACTCATCTATTCACATAAAGAAAAGCACACACACATACACATATACGCATGCACACGCACACACACATACACACGCACACATGCACACACAATCTCTCTAGCTGAGTTTAAGCAAATAAAGATGAGGATAAAACAGAAGTTTTAATGATTCAGGGAAGAAAAGGAAAACATACTACTACTAATATTAATACTACTACTAACACTGCAATACAATCTGTTTCAGTAAGTATTCAAGGAGTAGCAAAATATCTGCTCAGAATTTTACGTATGCAGATGATTTTTTGTTCCCTGCAGCGCTGTTGCTAGTTATTTGACATCAGATTCAAGATCATCAAGAGTAATCTAATGATAATTACATGTAAAGATACAGAAAATGTGTATTTCTCCTGTTATGCAGTAAGTAAAGTCAAATATGATCATTTTGCAGCTGACTTAATGGATGATTAGAGATATGATCAATACGAATTATAAGTATTTGTATGCATGTGCTTGTGCGCATGTTTGTTGTGTATAATTTTCTCTTCCACTTTAATCAGGTCTCTCTTGCAAAAGAGGTCTTGATCTCAATGAGATTAGTCGACTAAATAAAGGTTAGAAATTATGCTCAGGACAACATGCCTGTATGTAAATGTCTCGTGTTCAGTTGTCAAGATGTCAAGGTCTTTCTGTTCAAGGCTTACTAGACCCTTCCACTGCTCATTTACAGTGTAGGTATTAAAGGAACAGAAGAGACCTGCAGATGCCATGAGCATATCACCATGTCTGCAATGATTTAACAATGAAGGAGATGCAGGTGCTGGAGTGTGCTTTTGATGCTGATGATGTCATGTGATTTGGGTGAAGGTTGTTTTTAATATTTCTGATTCTCTTTGTTTTATTCTGTGTTTGATCTTTTTCTTTCTTGTACTACTGTGTCGGTCTGGAAATAAAGTGTTTGTTGTTATCAATTATCTGCAAAGGCCGTGACAGGACCATGCAGTGGGAAAACAATTATTGCTCAAATTCCGACGCCATTAGTTTCTGTTTAAAACGCATTATCCTCTCATAACAGATCTTCATTCAGTCACATCCCTAGCGGGTGATCTCCCTTCCTTCACCAGAGCCACCTGGAATTCCCTCTGTTAAATCAGATGCCTGATTCTTTTAGTATTGCCAGAGTCAAGGTGGATACACACCTAAAAGGAATAATGCCATATGACTGGTCTACTGTACTTTTTTACAGAGGAAGAAGCTTGTCATTCTAGTTTAATTTAACTCAGGTTAAATTAGGGTAAAACATTTTTGACTTTATTTTTCTTTAGAAATTGTTTTTATTTATTAAAACAAAATCATAAAGAATTGATATGAGATCTTAAAGGTAAATTATGTGTGTGTTTTTGTTGCCTGCCTGCCTTCTTCCTTCCCTATTGATGTCATTCATTTATTAAAGCATAAAAAATACATTTATTTCTAGTTCTATGTGAATTCACTCTACAGTTCTAAGTTTTTCTGTCCAATATCTTCATTGTCTTGCATGACAAAATCAGTGTTAGTTCACTGTATGCAAATGGTAAATGTATTTAAAATGTGTAATTTCCATTTAAAGGTGAAGCATGAGTAAAATGTGGTGTTGAATAAAGTTTTTCCAGTGAGACAATTTATGAAATAAAATGTATGAAATGGATGAGTGGGGTGTGTCTTTTACAACCAAGTTTCACATGCTTTTAATGGTCTCCATTAAACTTTGAAAGTTTGACAGAAATCATTACACTATTAACCATTAAACAATTAACCATAAAAGGAGCTCTTTTTTATTTGAATTCTGACCAAACAAAATAACAAACAACTGTATTTTAAGCAGGTAATGTAAATGAGTAAATGTACTTGAGTATAAATGTAAATAAGTAATGTGCATATTATACATTACTGCACAAAAACTGCTGCATTTCACATGACTTTTTCTTCCCTTTATGGTCTAGCCTCAAGATATACCTGCACATACTATGAGCTCACTTATATTCCTCTGTCTCCTATCTTGCTCTCCATCCACCACACCAATCCTCTGTTTTTCCTCTTGCCCGTTCATTGTATCATCTCTTTCTCTCTGCCTCTGATTCTTTCCCTCTCTCGCTCCCTTGTTCTCAGTTTGTGGGTGATTAGTTAGACAGCAGTCCTGCTGGCTGTTGGTGTGACTATCCTTGGATCACAGAGGGTGATGTGATCAGTAGAGAGAAGCTGTGTGTGTGTGTGTGTGTGTGTGTGTGTGTGTGTGTGTGTGTGTGTCTTGTGTACTGTATATGCATCAGTGTGTGGGCAGACAGCAGCAGTGTGAAGCATGCTGATGGTAATGAAGGCAGTAGGACCAGGGAAGAGGTGGAGAGGAGGTCAAGTAGACCACAGTGAAACACACATGCACACACACAGACACACACACTTAACAGCAAGAAAATGCATGGTGAATCTGCATAGTACAGCGAACACAGTGTCTCTTTCACATACACACAGCCATCCACCACAGCCACACACACCTTTATTATATCATACACACCTTTATTGCACCACCCTGCTGACTTAGAGGACAATGTAAATTTAGTCAGGGATGAGTAATAACACTGCAGATACACACATTCTCCTACACATGCACATGTGTGTATGGGCACACACACAACCACATTTTCTTGCACACATTTCCCTGTTTCTAATTTCTGACAAAGCAATGCCAGTATAGACCTCAGGCTCATAATAAGCAGCATGTAAAAATAGAAGCACTGGGTATGCACAAAGCCCAGATGCTTGGCTCCCACAAAATGCTAATTCTGTTCTAGGGCCACAGTAATGCATGGAGTACAGCCGTTTTCTTGAAAAGCAGAAAACCAGAAGGATATGGCTTGTATGAAATGATGAGAAATATAAAATTCAGCACTAAACAAGTTGTGACTGCATAAGAGTAACATATGTTGATTTCAAAGTTATTAGGAAATTAATTATTGAAAAAGTTGATGCTTCTTCGACACCTAATACTGGAATCAATTTGAATATAGAGATCAAAAACCTAGCATGTAATACAAATTAACTGATCATACAAGTTTGGGAAAATATGAAGTGTACAAATTGTCATGTGGTGTGACACAAAACCTCCTCCAGGTCACACAGACCAATAGGATTATTCTATTGCAATAAGTCAAAAATCTTATAGAAATGAAGCCCATTTATCAGCAATTACCACATTTATTTAGCTGATGCTTTTATCCAAAGCAACTTAAATGCATTCAACCATGTGGATACAATCCAAAACATGCAATAATCATGCACATGCAACATCAAGAAACAATAAGAGATAGAGATTTTTTTTTTTTATGGGCCAAGGTGCAGTCTGAACACATGAGTTTTCAGTCTTCAATGATGTAGAGTTTCTGCTGTCCTGATGTCAATGAGGAGCTCGTTCCACCATTGTGGAAAGTGCGTAGTGGACAGACAGGGGTGTGTGGTTTGACCATGTCCTGGATGTAGGATGGGCCTGAGGCTATTCGCAGCATGGTAGGCAAGTAATAGTGTCTTCAATTGGATTTGAACAGCTACCAGTAGCCAGTGTAGAGTGAGGAGGAGCAGTGTAGTGTGGGAGAACTTGGGTAGGTTGAAGACCAGCCGAGCTGCTGCATTCCAGATGAGCTGCAGATGTTGGAGGAACAGACGTAACCTCCTGCTATTGTGGAGAATCTGCAGGAGCAGGCTGTCACAGGGATGTTGGCAGCGGAGGACAGCTGGTCATCCAGTGTCACACCCAGAAACCTGAGTCCTCAATGGCAATGGAGAGGTCATGGACAGGAGAATTCTTCCCTGCCTTTTGTCACAATGTCAACATCCCAGGTCACTGTAACATGATTACAGTCACAGTGACGGGAATGACGTGCAAGAAATATCCCTGGGGACGTTGAGATCACAGTATATGGTATATGGTATATCTTAACCACTAGCCAATAGGACACCTCAAAACCTTTCCTGTGTTTAAGAAAATGCTTACTAATGTAACATGTTTAATTACTACCAGCAGAAATACACAAATAATTAATTATTCAGGTGAGAGGTGGCAGGGAGGCTTTGCCTGACTTGGGAGTTGGCAAGTAGCAGTGTTTGTAGTCAACCATCAATTGATCAGCTAGATGCATAAAAAGGCATTTCTTGAATCCCAGCAGCTCAAACAAAGCATTGCATGGTTTGATTTCAGGGAGTTGGAGTCATCTGTCATTCGATTTGCAATACCGTTTCCATCCTGAGTCTGTGTTTACATTTGATCTTTGAATTTAGCATTACAGTGTTGTAATTACTTAATACGCTATCTATTGTAAAACATGAAGCATCTTTATTTTCCTGTATGTAGATACTTGAAATATTTAGTGACTGAAATTGAGTTGAAGTTGGGAAGGCATGAATAAAAAATGACTTTCCAATGGCTCGAGGAGAATTCAAAACAATATGCCTTGTTAAAGAACCCATGAAATGGAGATTGGAGCTGACTTTATGACAAGTGGACCTGATAAAAAGGAAATAGGCTGGAGTTTTGCAAGCTGATGAGCAGCGGAGCACATCGCATCAGAACTTCACAGTACATTTAACATACGGTTGAAGAAAATGATTTGGGTCTTTTTTGAGTGCAAATTTCTAACAGGTAAACTTTTCGTGAAACTTTCAGTCTGTATCATCTCCTTGGAGAACCTTAGGGTGAGGTGCATTGCTGAACACCCTCAAAAGTCATTTTTCACTTCATGGGGTCTTTACTAGTCAATGCTCATCACATTATAATAACATTAGAGCTGGCTGTTTTCTCTGCCCCAGATTCGACTGTGTGGGAGTAAGGGACTGGAGGGAATTTTGTCCAGGAGAGAAAAGTGCAAACTTCTAACTAAGTTTCTCACACACATAATGATGCACCTGTCCATTAAAGCGAAATGAGAACATTAAGTCATACATAACACTCAAGCACATGTAGGAAACACACACTCACACATTATTAGTAAGGTATGCTCATTTGCCCGATCCCTTGTACCTTCACCTCCCCTCAGCTCACTCCTCGTTGAGTTAATTAGTTTGTGCATTCATCACACCTGGTAGAGTGATGAAGACAGTGAGAGAGATCCTTTGAAAAATGATGAATAAATGTAGCTCAGCATGTGTGACTGTTGAGCATAGTTCATCATTCACAGGCTTTTTATTTTTTTCCAGGGACTCAAATGTTTAATTATCTGCCCTCCCCCAGACGGATTGTTGTTTTAAATAAAAAATAAGTCAGCAAGTCATTTTAGATTGCATTTTACATCTACATACATTTATCATAATATCATTTGATTGTGATTTATAGTTGTTAAGGATCTAACATAGTAACACAGAGTTAATTGGTGCTTAATTACAAAGGTACTTAAGTACTTGGAAAATGAAGTTTTAATTAAGAAATCAAAGTGTAATTACACAATAACTTTTAATAAATAAAAATAATAGATGTTGTGACCAGCAAGCATCACAGCTCTAGGTTAACAAGATGCAGTGTGTGAGTGTGTGTGTGTGTGTTTGCCCATATGTGCCTTGTTTTCAGCTTGACTATACTGTGAGTTAATGAGAGTGACTGCTGAGTGGCTCCAACATTGTGGACATCTGCCCTTCCCTCTCTTTGTCTGTCGTCGTTTTTCTGTCCCTCATTTTCCCTTTTTAACTCTTGGCCTCTCTCTGTGACAACCTTGGAGTGTCCTTTTATCTCTGTGGACAAACTCAGTGTTGTTGGATGTCGGGTAATGTCAAAAAAAGTACAGTAATGTCATGGGCTATCATTGTGGATGAGAGATCTGAGAAAAAAAAATGCTGACAACATAACTGCCATAATTCCCATTTAAGCATGCCAGTCCACATCACATTACATCGAAACAGTGCTGTGGTCAATGGTAGCCAGTTGAACAGATGGGAAAATTAAAAATTAGTTGATGGTGCAAGCAATCACACACAGCCCAGCTCAAACTGAAAAAATCTATCCCAGTGATTGCTTTCGTGAGATGTTTGCTCTCTTTGAGACACTTTGGGAAGATCATTTTTCACAAGGACACATTCTTAGATATTCAGCCGAGGTCTTAGGTCAGACCATAGACTGTATATAAAGATCGATGACGCATCTCCACTTCCTCCTACTGTATAAAAATGAAGCCAAAATATCTCAGATACGGGAACTGCCATCTTGCGCTGGTGGCGTCATTTGGAGCCAGAGTCTGCACAGTAGTGATCTGCGGTATCGAGTTCCCGTCTATACAGCCGCCTGAGCCAATCGCGAGCACACGCACAGTTGTCAATCAGGACATCTCACCCCCTTTTTTAGCATCAAATAACTAATTAAAACCAAACTTATCAGAAAAACAAACACTTGAACAAACATCACTAGAACTAAATTACAGAAACCATCTTTGGGAAAAATTTATTTGACGTGTACTTTGGCCCATGTCCCATCCATTAACATGGAGGGGGCGTGGTTTATGACCTATACTGCAGCCAGCCACCAGAGGGCGATCGAGATGTTTTGGCTTCACTTTTGGAGAGCTGTCATGTCGTCAATCTTTATATACAGTCTATGGTTCAGACTGGGCCAAACAGCTCAGATGATTTCAGATAACTGGTAAAGATGTTGCCCAGGCAGTTACTTCAGCTATATTCCAGCTTTCTGAGTTCCTCTCCATGTGAAAGAGAGTGAGACCAGCCACCCTGCACAGAAACCTCGGTTTGGAAACCAGGGTCCAAATGTATAAATGATATGTACACACAAAAAACATCCATACGGCATTTCCTACACATAAACTGGTACCTGGCACCTCCAACGCATACTTCAGGCCATGTATACACATAGGCATTGCTATTGAGAGGCTAGGGGAGGCTAAGCCTATACAGCGCTTCATTCCACATTGCTGAGGTGCAGCTGCTGTCAATCAAGCAATCCGTGGCAACAGTCATCACGGAGATGTAGGGGTTCCGCACCACACACTCATACACAGAAACCTGCATGCATTCAAGTACATATCCACATGATTAAATGACAAGGGCACTTGCTCAGGAGGGATGTCCTCACTGTCCTGCTACCTGTCACATTATGGAGTGACTCACACACACACACAAAGGTTGTAGAGGACGTAGTGTTCATAATGGAGAACACTTCCCATTTGCCATTTATGTATTCATGGTCGGGATACACATTTGACTAACAACAAGGCTGCTCTCTTGGAACAGCGAATGGCTCACAGATACTCAGGAGTAGACAAGGGTGAAAGATTAATTAAAAGGACATCTCTGATTTTGTTATTCTGCCAAACAATTGCCCTGAATCCCCAAATTTTCTCCAAAATGTTGATTGCTTTGAAATTCTATTTTGATTGTATGTGCTTCAAATTGTGAATAAGGTCTGCTGTGCATCATGTGGCAAGATGGATTACTAAGAAGAATACTAAGTCCGTCCATAACCTTTATAGCATGAAATAATGGAAGGAGAGCAAGCAAATGATCACAAATAAGGTATATGCCACTGGATCTGAAGAGGAAGATTGGGAATGGGCCACCAAATAAAGATGAAACTTAATGGAAGGTGGGGCACGCATATCAAAGTTGTAGCATCAACACCAAGATTATGGAGCACTTATTTCACTGGAACCTGAAAGCCCAGAGGTTTACAGCACAGGAACCGAGGAGTGAGCATATTTTTGGAGAGTTACGAGATAAGAAAACATTATTTTTTAGGCGAACTAGCCGGAGAACTAGACTCGACTGTCCCATGTCTGGATGTCGCCGCTGCCCAAGCTGCAGATCACTGGACTACGCTGGGTGCTAAGCCCAAGGCCCTGGTTAGCTCCACTCCTAGCCAGAAGGAGCCATGGACTGCTGCCCGTAAGGGTAAACATGGTGGGAAGCTACTCTTTCGTCCCCATCCACCTCAGGCCCTCCAGCTGACCAACACATTCTCCATCCTGGACGAGCAGGACTTCCCCCCACCCCTTGGTCTCCGGAGACTGATGGCCCCTTGTCTCCGCCCCCACTCTCCAAGGCTGTGTCCAAGCCGTCCATCTCTACTATTGGCCGTCGCTCTCAACGACATGCCCCCTCTCCACGATCCGGCTGCAAGCAGTTCAACACTCGTCCTGTAATCCCCTCACTGGTTCAGACCTCCATCCGATTTTATTTCTGGACCGATCCCCTTTCTCCATCGAGGTATAGGGCGTTTTAGCAGGCTTCTCAGTCTCCACACCTGGTTACAGTCAGAATGCTCCTCACAAAACTTAGTTTTAATTGATAATTTTAATCTCTTCTGGGAGCGCGTGTCCTTTTTTAACAGAGAAGGCATCCACCCCAGTCCACAGGGCACCCGTGCACTAGCTGCAAACATTCTTCATGCTATCTCCACCGCCAAACACACATGACAAACCATTACTGCAGCACACCTGGACATAAAACCAGTCAGTGAATGGAACTCTTCCTCACTGCCACTGACATTATCCACCTCGCTCACTAGCTCCACCTACTGGTTTAAAATGCATACACCCTCACTCACAGCCTCTAGCATTCCTGTTAGGACTACTCCCAGATTTAATATTCAATATCCCAGGCGTTTTGCACTACCATCAGATTTAATATATGTCTCACGTCCCAAATATCCCCAAAGGATTCCCACTGTTACAAGACCAAGGACCCTTAACTCAAAGTTTGGAGGTATTAACCATTAGAAACTTATATATTGCAAGTTGTTTCCCACTGCAACTAAAAAAAAAATCCAGAATCCGTTAAAGCTATAATTGCTTTGCTTAATGTGAGGTCAGTCTCCAACAAAACCTGTATTTAAAATAATTTTATTACTGAGGACCTTGATTTTTTATTTTTAACAGAAACATGGCTAAGACCAGGTGATCACAGCCAGTTGAATGAACTCTGTCCTTAAAATTATGAATTCTTCAGCTCCCCTAGGGCAAGTGGCCGCGGAGGAGGCCTTGCTGTAATTTTCAAAAATCATTTTAAATGCAGCCTTATTTCTGCACTGTATGTAACAAGTTTTGAGGTAATGATGTCTAAAATTAACTGTCATTCCAGTTCTTTGTATTGTCATTTATCGACCCCCAACTCCTAACCCTGTTTCTTACTGAATTTTCAGAATTCTTAGCCTCCATGATTCTTAAGTACGAGAAAATTATGATTGTTGGGGATTTCAACTTTCATGTCGACAACACCTCAAATCGTGCTACAACTAAGTTTTTAAATATTACTGAGTCCTGAGCTTGTAAACTCACCTCCCCCTACTGCAGACGTTTCTTCTCCAGCCGACTGCGACAAAATTCTTAACTTCTTCATAGAAAAGATTTATCACATTAGGTCAAATATCACTCCTCCAACCTCTGCAGTCAACCTCCCTTGCCCTTCCTTGGATGTGTTGGATTGTTTTAGACAAATAACACTGCAGGATCTTAGGAAAACTGTGTCACTTATGAGACCCTCATCGAGTCCCCTTGACATTATCCCCACAAAACTGCTTAAAGAAACAATAGAGACAATCAGCCCCGCACTGCTGACCATCATCAATACCCCTCTGACCACTGGAGTTGTACCAGATCTTTTTAAAACTGCTTGTGTTAAACCGCTGCTGAAGGGACCCGGTTTAGACCCCACAGACCTAAAACATTTCCGTCCAATTTCCAAACTGACATTCATATCAAAAATCCTAGAAAAGGTAGTGCTGGACCAACTAATCCAGACATGTAATAACAACAAAGTTTTTGAGAAGTTTCAATCCAGTTTCCGCAAGCTACATAGCACAGAAACTGCCCTCCTCAGAGTCACAAATGATGTACGATGGCCGCAGACTCTGGTGCGTGTACCGTGTTACTATTCCTTGACCTCAGTTCAGCATGTGACACCATCGACCATTTCGTTCTTACAGACAGACTAAAAAAGTGGGCGGGTATTACTGGAACTGCTCTGGACTGGTTTTCCTCATACCTAGCCAACCGGACATTTTTTGTTTCTGTCGGTGAATTTTCTTCACAAACTGCATCTATATATGGAATACCACAAGGATCAATCTTGGGACCTGTTCTGTTGACCCTGTACATGCTACCCCTGGGACAGATAATCCATCATCATAACATCTCATTCCATAGCTATGCGGATGATATACAGCTGTACCTGTCATTTAAACCCTCTGACACCAGCAAATTAGCTTCACTACACAACTGCCGAAATGACATAAAAAGCTGGATGTCCCAAAATTTCTTAAAATTTAACTCCGACAAGACAGAAGTACTCATCACTGGCCCTGAACACGTCTCAAAACAAATACAGCTGCTCCTTGGCCCCTTCACTCCCAATATAAACTCAGCTACAAAAAATCTGGGTGATAGCAACCTGAGCCTGGAGCAATATGTAAAGAAAGTAGTCCAGTCGTGTTTTTATCAACTGAGGAATATCTCGAAAGTTAGATCAGTTCTGTCCTTCAGTAACACAGAGAAAATTATACACACTCTTATATCTTACTGCCTCAATTATTGTAATGCCTTGTTTATTTGTCTAAACAACCGAGCTATGGAGCAGCTTCAAATTGTCCAAAATTCAGCAGCCAGACTACTGACAAAAACAAAGCGATTCTCACACATCACACCAATTTTGGCTTCATTGCATTGGCTTCCAGTCTCTTTTAGAATCCATTTTAAAGTGCTTTTAATCACATACAAGGCTCTAAATGATCTGGCGCCGGAGTATAACCGAGCTCCTCACACCTGACTGCCCGAAGAGGCCCCTGAGGTCTGCCAGTCTGTGTCTTCTGACTATTCCAGAGTCCAGGTTAAAAACAAAGGGTGATCAAGCATTTACAGTACTGGCTCCTCGGCTCTGGGACAGCCTTCCACTGAGCATTAGATCAGCTGACTCTGTTGCTGCTTTTAAATCTCGTCTTAAAACTTACTTTTACAGAATGGCTTTTCCTAACAGCTGACTGAGTGGACTTCTGTGGTCATGAACTGTTGGTTATTATTTCTCTTAATGAGTTTTTAACTTTTATGTGTGTGTGCACATGTATGTATATGCGTACATGTATATATGTATGTATCTACGTATATATGTGTATATGTATGTGTATGTATGTATATGCATATGTTTCATTATTTAGCTCTTGTGTTTTGAATTCTTGGAAAACCCTTTGTGCGTTTTTGCTTGAAAAGTGCTCTACAAATAAACTATTATTATTTATTATCATTATTATTTCCCTCACAAGCTGAGTGTGGACACTCCCTTGGGAACCACAGTTGAGGGAGTACAAAGGTCCATTTGCCATGGAAAGAGGAATGCACTGAGCTGAACAGCTCTTCAAACTCTGAAGAGGAGAAGGCGAGATTCCATATTATTAATAAAATGTATAAATAACCTTATGCCTGCCAGGACAACTAACCAATTCAGGCAACTGATCTTGTGAGACCAAGTACTGTTTTAATGTGCTTATTGGAACAGGACTTGTGCTGTTTGACCAATGAGGAGGGCTGGCTGGGAAAGGTCTGGCTTGGGAGTATGAGTATCAGTGAAACATGGTGCTAACATTAGGTAGCACTAGGTAACAAACAAGGCAACCAAAACTCCCAATCTTTATCCTGAAGGGAGGTGATGTTCAGCTAAATGTGCCTAATGAAGACTGTGACTAGAGCCAGCATAGCAAGGATGCAGTGGAATTTCCTCTTCTGACCAGGAGGCCTCACTTTCTGATATCGCCAAGCAGCTTCGTGTCAACAGTGCCAAGACTACTTATGCAACAAGTGCATAGATTTTATTGGGTAGAGAGGGACACAACAAAGATCAGCAGCCAGATTCGGTTCATGGTTGATATCTTAACCCCTGAACTGATTCAAATTGAAGCTGTTCCATCAAATGCATTGTGAGACAGATGACTGAAACTGTATACAGCCAATACCAGGTGGAACTGGTGGGTAAGTCCTGATTGGACAAGTACATGCATTATTCAGTGAGTTGATCCACAGAGCAGAGCGGGCAAGAGCCTATTAGAAGGTGTAGCTTGTGTGAAATAGCACTTGGAATTACAAAGTTCAGAAAATGGAGTGGCATTGATTTTCATAGAAGGGCAGTAGCATGTTACATGACTCTCGCTTTGGAATAAGAACTTAGGGAGAAGGCAGTCTGAAGAGATAATTTTCTTTAAAAGTGGAGATAGATGATAAGAAACTACAAAGCCTTTACCAATCTGCTGGCTCATGTTGCCTTTATGGCTAAACACACACACACACGCACGCACCCACACACTCAACACACTAGCTCATACACAGTAACAGAGAGACAATAACACACAGTAACAAACATTAATGCACAGACCTGAGCACAGGCTCACTCTCTCTCTAATTGTCTTTGAGATGACTCTGCCACTCTGTGCTCAAATCTCTGTGAGGATGAATGATGATTATGGGGCTGCAGAGCATCACTTTTGAAAAACGACACTCACACATGAGTGTATTTATTCACACACATTCACCCGTAAATGCCCTTGCACACCCACCTACACCCACACAAACCTATTCTCATAAAGCATTCAAGCTTGCTCACAAAAACATTACACACATTTTTAGATAAAATGTAGATTCATGCTATTTGTATGTGAAGATACGTTGATTAATATTTGCAAATTGATATTACAAAGCACCAAATTGCTTTTTTTCCTGGATAGGAGGGATACAAAAGGAAAGCAGCAATTTCCCTGAATCCATGCAGTTGATTATAGGGCGTGGCTGCTTTTCCCTTTATCTATAGTGTATGTGAGATTTCATTATTCAAAAATGTCTATTACCATGTTTAAATGTTATGGGGGAGGGGGGGGGGGGGGGTTAAAGGATAATAACTATATTTTAATTACAATAACAATATCAACTGATTTTTTTTGCTGCTATCCAAAACCTCATATTTATCTTATTTTCAGTTATCCATTGCTTAACCATTGCTGTATTTTTATACTTTAGAAAAGGTTTCTATCACAGATCAGGGACACAGACTCTTGCAAAATTGAGTGTGGGCCATTCAACTCTAGTGACATTTCATGGATGACATTTTAAAAAATACAAGGAAAATAGAATTTGAGTTTGAAAGTTCATTCTTGACCTTGAAAAACAAAATAAAATAGAAATGAAAATGTACTTAGGTCACATGATGACAACCAAGCCATCTGAGCAACTGTTGTTTTTTTTACTTTTGTGTCATATTCACTAAAAAGAAAACTGGCCTGGTATCAGTCCAGTACCTTCTAAAAGAAAAATCTGTCATTTTATGTGATAGACATTTGTCACAGCTCACTTCTGAGGGCTATCAATGGATCGTGTGGAAGTGTACAGTTGGACAGCTATTTTCTGCCATCATCATAAATCAATTGTGGTCTGTTCTATTTTGCAAAACACATTTTGAGGGAAATTGTAATGCATGTAATGTAATGTAATGCAGCATGTGATAATGATTTTCATACCTGTATACATACATGTATTTTGATAAAACCATGCAGAGGGGAATATTGCTCCTTTAGTACCAAGAAAACAACACTTAATTCAAGAAAGTGACTCACCAGAAGTGGCAGATTATGTTCAACATTGCTTCAACACAAATGAGACTTTCAACCAATTATCAGTTGAAAAAACTATTGATACTTCAACTCCAGATAGAGACATGGGAGGAAAGAGAGTTAAAGGGAGCAGCAAGGCCATGATAAAACATTTTAGAGAGAGTGACTAAATGAAAGAAGTGGGGAATCAATGGTGAAAATTTCATGTGGGAGAGAATGGGAGAGAGGGGCGGGGGGTGTGGGGGTGGGGGGGATAAAGAGCTGGGGATGAAGTAGCAATTCATGGGATAAGTGCAACGGAGACAGCGCTGAAGTGATGACCAACATCAGCTATGAGTCTCGTTAATAGTCACGCTGTGTGTGTGTGTGTGTTTGTGTCACCTAATATAAATGTGTTTATTGTGCCTGTTCATTTCAGATAAGTATGTGCGACCAGAAGTGTGATATTACAATATCTATCCCTATGATGCTCACATATATATATATGAAACAGAAGCGTGTGTCTCTTTTTTGCACACTAATATGCATGCAAACACACACACACACACACACACACACACACACACATGCGCGCACACACATGCACACTGACACCTACAGTGAAGCTCATCTGTCCTGATGAATATTATTACCTGCTGCATTTGTCTCCTCTCATCATCTTCTCCCCTGCTAGTAAACCTTGTATCATGCCTGATAAACAGGTTTCACACACACACACACACACACACACACACACACACACACACACACACACACATACACACACACACACACACACACATCAATATAAAATACTGCAGTCCTCCTTCTGCTGACGATGCACTGTTATGAAGTTTCCTCCTTTTTTTGCCCTCCCTCATTCTTTCTTACTCTTTCTTTTGGTCCGCCTTCCTCTGTTCCTGCTAAGTTTAATGCATTTTCACACACTGTGAGGTTCAAAAGTGCAGGCGATTCATAATACATTTTTATCACCTTGCTTATAAGAATTGCATTAATTTACGGGTTCAAAAACTGCAAGAAAAGAGGGGAAATTGAGGAAGGAGAGAAGAATAGAAATGAAGAATTTAGGAAATACCTGACGCAGAGCAAAACAGAGCACCCCATCATCAGCCTTTTCAAAATGGGCTTTCCATTAATTAAAGAAGTAAGTCTTACATTTTCTGAAATTACAAATGAAGAAATAAGGCCCATGGCTTTTAAGTGCCATTAACTGTCCAATATTTTGTGGAAATTTTCATATAAATTACAAAGCAATCTGCATAAAATATGACTTGAATAAATTCTTTTTCCTATCAAGGATAAAGTCAGTGATTTTCCTTATAATGTTCTTTGGTCCTTGATCAATTCATTTCATATGCATTACATTTTCTCTGTCAAGTATTCATCAAATTGATACCAATTTTGAAAATCTCTCAAGCAGTTAGGGCTCTTAAATTATATTAGCCTTGCATTCATTTTTCAAAAGTTTTAAATCTACACTGAAATAATGGTTTCTGACACATGGTTGGTGTGGGGACCAAAAAATGATCAACAAATTTAAAGAAGGTTCAAGATGAAATATATCTGACTGTGGTAGTAGCTGTTTTTGTCTGTGAACTGAACTGGATTTCTTTAGTCTCATAAAGGCCACCACCTACTTTCAGTTTACTGACAGAAAGGTTTCTTGAGGATCTCATCGAAGCAAACCTATACCTGCATGCCTCATATGTGGAAAATAAGTCAGTGGCACCCTTGAGAGAGTTAGACAAGATCAAGTAGGCTATTAGTTATCACAATTCTTTACTGAGAAGTGAGTGGTGTTAAGTTCCCTTTCATTTACACCTTTGTTGTAAGGAAACAGCATGTCTTAGGAAAGCTCCTTGGCTACATACAACCTGCTCATACAGAGTAATATTTGAATTATGAGTCTACCTAAAAACCAGGATTTTTACAGCACTCTTTGATTGTAATAGGATTGCCAGTGAAAAACAAGCAAATATCATCAGAGCCACTATTTCAAGATGTGGAACTTTGACAGATTCAAAATAAATGCGGCTGGAGGGCAGGAGAAAGGAGGTGTTCACCCCTGATGAGGTCTTTCTAAGCTCTAAAAGGGGCAGTAAGCCTTTTAGGTAAAGTGGAACTAACACTGCAATGAAGCCCCATATGTGTGATAGGCAAGAAAGGGAGATGTTTGGGAGAACATAGACCCACTAATCTCATCAAAGATTTCAGTTGGAAATGATTAAATTGGCTGCCACCGTCAGTGGCAGCACTCCAGTCTAGAGGAAAAAAAGGAAGATAAGGTAATCTGGATATGACTCAGAAGACCTGAGTCAAGTCTATGATCCTGTCATTATAGGAAGCCACATAAAGGTCAACTCACCTGGTGATGGGATTGTTCACACCACTGAAGGCTGCTGTGCTTTAAGAACAGTGGAAATGTCAGATCAGTCACTGTGTACTTTTTTTGGCTTTGGATACATTCCGTTATCAGACACTATTGAATGCCATGTTTTATATATGCTGATGAGAAGTAAACATAAAGGTTGCAGATACTCTTGAAAAAAGGTGATTTGTTATTGAGAAACAATTTTGGTGGAAAAATTAAGAGTTGATGGCATCCTAGATAGATAACTTTGTTATATATCTGCTACTAGAGAGCAAACTGGCCTGGATGATGGTGAGATGCTGATAGTGGATTACCAGTGATGAGTGCGACCAAACCTACCAAAAACCGACCAAAAGGAACGGGTGGAGCTGGAGGTTGAAACCCTACATGAGTCCCCTTAACAAATTCATGACAGATCAAAACATCTGTTATAAACCAATAACTGATGCTTCAGACCAGCACCATGGTACTGCACCAGTTTGTGGCACCTCTTAAATTTGTCCAGTGAGTACATTTTCTTTCCAACCTGGCTCTTTCCTAGTGAATGCAGGTTCGATTCGTACAGCGGCTATCAAAGAAGTAAAGTTTCCAAGGCCCTTGCCTCTTTACTGTATAAAAGTAGATGTTACACAAGTGATAGTCCATCTCATCTTAAGTGACAAGGATGTGTACCTGTGTAAGGGTTGTGCTTTGTGTATGTATTTATTCAACACTTTACATGTACAGTAAGAAGGGCAGTTGTGTGTTCTTATGTGGTGCTTCATGAGCCTTGTGTTATATCCAAATAAAATGTGTGGTACAAACACCAGGCTATACAGGTGAAGTCACAAGCATGTACGGGATCTTTTCCACGGCATACCTTTGGTGTTTGTTGGTGGATCTTTAAATACATTCTGCTCGTGTATGTCCACTTAAAAAACCTGAGGAATGCATACACACCTGCTCTGGCGTCCTCCTTGTTACACATCTATTAGGCGAAGGAATAGGAATAGTTTTCAAGGAAGTCACATTTCATCATTACCACTATGCTTTTTTTTCTCCCTCATCTTCTATGCCAGCCTGGCTCTAAGAAGCGTGATAAGCTTCTTCCTCAGGAGAGTCTCCACACAGCCCTGCCAAGGCACTTCTGTCTTCCCATCTCATCTCGATGAAAGGCCTTTTCAAGGTCCTCGACTGCGTAATGAACTGACTGGTCTCGTCCACCTTGCTGTTCATCACACTGAGTTGTTTGTTTTGCTAATTAAAAATGTTAGTTTTAAGAATGACAATAATTGCAATGACTGTCCGGTATATACTGTATGTCTATAGTGGCTGATATTCTAATAAGTAATTGTAATCTCACAACAGGTCATCATAATCCTGTAGAGGCTGATTATAATAACTGTATGAAGGTTTTAATTGCAACATAGATGATGCACCGTAACAGAGATAAAATAGATAATAATTTAAAACCTGATAAAAGATTATTATAATTCAGTAGGAGGCAATTACAATCTGAGACAACCACAGCAAATTAGCTGTATTAATGGAAATGCGACATACTGGTGTTTGTGATCATAATCAGGCCATGAATATTCACCGCTGGGAAGGCTCTTCTAAAATGTAATCTGAAAAGTTCACGTATATCCAGAAAGAATGACTTAATGAATAAAATTATTATTCTTATTATTTTTTGTTTTAATTAACTGCCTGTAATCAGCACTTAAATGTATTCATCCATTGTCTTTTGCTTTGCACACAAGCGTATGTTTGACGGTCATAAACATTATACCATGGCCACAGAAAATATGAATTCCTGATTGGCTGGCAGGCATCTGTTAAAAACATATAACAAGAAATCCCAAACATATAGTAGTTCCCTTGAGCAGTCAGAAGTCAGTGCAGAAAGTATATTAAACCAGAGGTAACCTTAACAAAAGTACTTCATGCTACATTTGCAATTGGCACCGGTGAAATAGAGATTACAATAGGTTAAACTGACTACAGAAAACTTTAAAAATATGAATGACAAGTTGAACACAATTTCTCTTTTTGCCTGTGGTCTAAGCAGCCATAGTATAAGTGCAGTAATACACTCAGAAACTCAGGTGTCTCAGAAACTAATGGACTCAAAAGAGGGCCTCCCCTCTGCCTTGTCTGCTTTTTCATAAATCCTCATGTAGCCTTGTGTGTGATCCCTTACTTATCAAAGACTCCACCAGGAAACGCATCAGTTATGACACGATTTTCTGCACAACTAATTGGCCCCAAGATCAGGTTGGGTGTCTGAATCCTTTGGTGGTAGATTTCTTTGTTGTGCAAAATGTAAGTCCTTTATTTACATGTGGAAACAAATAAACGTATACTCCAAACACTTGATCATAAGGGGTGATTGTAATTGGAATACTAGTGTGGATGTAAACCATTACATTTTAATTTTCAAAATGTATAATGTTAGAGAACTGGTTCTGGTATAGTGAAATTCAAAACTCTGGTGAGGTCATCCCCTGATGAGTGAGCTCTCCAGTGTTGCGCACTCACAGAAGCTAATTTGACGTTTCCATGACACACACACACACACACACACACACACACACACACACTAATTCTCCATCCACCTCTTCCTTTCTCTCAACCACACACACACACTGACACTCTCTTTCACTGCTTACTCATATTTGTTTTCTCCCAATCACTATGAAAAGGCAAATGCATGGGGCCAATTTATCTACAATAACAAAACCTCCAATACCAAATGATGACATGCATGACAGTCGCTCACTCACCAAACCAACTCAATTTCTCACCAATTACTCTCCCTCTCCTTCCCTCCCTCCTTCTCATCCTCACACTCCTCTCAGTCTACAGGTAGAGTGTGATTAATGGAACATAATGTGAAGAGATGGAACATTTCTCAGATAGGATGTTTAATATATGGGATGTCACTCCACAGATGTATTCATTATTCTCAGATGAATACATATGGTACACTCACATGCACCTGCACATGCACACAAATGTACACGAACATGCACATACACAATATTAACTTATATTGTATGTATACTGCATAGAAACAATTTCTTTTTCTGGGACTTTTTTTTTGTTCATTCTGACCAACCACCCTGGACATCAGTAATATGTTGTACCCTCAGGTCATGTGTCTATATTTTCTGTATTGCCTTATACTGTGCTTGTAGGTTCAAGTAAAAAATATGTTTAATTAGTTTAACATTATATCTCTTGATTAATATTGTTGAAGGAGATTGTGTTTGGTACATGGTCAATTTATAACATAGATGTGTATATTTTGATTGAAGCAACCCTGTTATTTGCATAACCTAGATGTGTTTACTGTTAATCAAAGAAAATATGAAGCACTGAAAATATCATGGAGAAAGAGAAGGCCATCCTGACTTGTCCATGATTTTTGGTTGTTATTGTAACAAAAAGTAGCATTGTGAGGGAAGGGTAGGGAGTTCAACTCAATTCAACTCAATTCAATTCAATTCAATTCAAAGGGCTTTAATGTTGCCAAAGCATCAAAATACAATTTGTCCAAATATTTGGACAGTACACAATAACAGCATCTTAAACAACATTAAGATTGATATAATTATATATATATACACTATATCCTATGCATGTATTTGTGTGTGTGTGTGTGTTGTGTGTGTGTGTGTGTGTGTGTGTGTGTGTGTGTGTGTGTGTGTGTGTGCTGATGAATGGTTTATGTTTAGGGAAGAATGAAGGGCTACAGTAGCCATATTGAAATAAATCCCCAGTTAACAGTAATGTTATGGATTGTATGTAGGAACAGAGTAATTCACTCAGTAACCATCTTTCCAATTACATTACATACAGTATGTTTCTCAGATCAAGAACATCCTTATCCAAGGACTTGAGAGAGCTTCAGACAGGCAGCTGCTTGTTCTAGTAAACAGTTGTAATGATGCATGTTTTTATGTCTCTAATATAATACCAATAAGAGAGTGTTGCGTTTTATTATCAAGAGCATCCCATCCCCTCAGGAGGAGCATAGTACGGAAGGGGACTGGGAGGTTTAAAAGATGATTATTTGCTGTTGTCCTGCATTCAGAATCCAGGCCGTTCGATTCCAGATCTGTATTGTACTTCCTGCAATCTGAAGAATAAACTACTTTGTACTAAATGAAGTAGAGTGTTTTGTTCTTCTCTATCTCAGTGTTTGGTTCATACGAACCTGATAGTGGTCATTTATTTAAGTTATTGAAAGCTGAACAAGGAAAAGAAAATCAACCACGACAATATTGCCTTTATTTGGGGGGATAACAAAGAAGAAGATAATGAAAAAGACACAGCCCAAGCATAATGTTATAGATTTTAAGGACAACATAACATATGAAAACATAATTTTCAATAATCACCTAATACTTAAATCTAACTAATTTGCATTTACTGTACTCATGTACAATTTTGAGGGCTTGTACTTAAGTATTTTCATTTTATGCTCCTTTATACTTCAGCTCCTCTAAATTTCAGAGGGAAATATTGTACCTTTTACTCCAATATGTTTGACTGCTGTAGTTACTAGTTACTTATTAATTAGTTCACAAAAAAACAAAGATTACAACTCCAACAGATGGAAAATGAGTAGTTTTACTTTTGATACTTTCAGTGCATAAGAGTTTGAAAGCAGGACTTTTACTTGTAATAAAGTATTTTTGGATTGTTGTATTGGTATTTTTACTTAAAAAGATGATCTAAGTACTTCTTGCACCACTGCTATTTGACTTATTGTTGATCTTGTAGGGAGGAAGGATTACCACACACTGAATTTGCATTCAAGACATTTACTGAATCAGTATATCAAACTTATGAGTCCCTGCAGTCTTTTTCCTAACGTGCCATAAAATAAAATAAAATAAAATTAATGTTGAGTCAAACCAAAAGTAAGTGAAAGTATTGAAACTGTTTGACAGTGCTCTTCACCTCCTTTCTCCACTTACTGTTGCCCAAAGAGTGTCACTCAATTAAATTAAAATGATTTTGATTTTCGAATGAAGTTAGATACATGTGAAAATGTGGCAGATGATATTTAAAAGAGAGAAAGAAATGGTTGTCCACTCTGTGATCTAGATGGATTATAGCTCAAGCAATACTGAAGTGACACCAAACAACAAATATACCGTAGGACAATTTTAATTTGTGTGTGTTAATAACTGTGACAACTAGCTTATTTAGAATAAAGGTGATCACACAGTGGAAATGAATAACAGTTCAGGGCCATTAATACACGAGGTAAACATGACTGCATGCATACAAAATACAGCTTTGCACTTGAGCAGAATATTTTAACAGTGAATTTGGCAATTGTTTTACCTTGAACGCTGCACCATTATTCAAACGTTTACATAAAAGGCCAACAAGAACTCGTTTTTTAAGGCCTCATGTGTATTACTGTACCATCAATAAAATATTGCCACTTCAGATTTGAGACATTATTTTCATTAGATTACTTCATGGAAAGTGGACCATTTCTGAGAAGGATGATGGAATCTACCAATAGTGTATTTGGATCAATTTCCAGTGTATATCATCAGCATTGCTTTATGGTACAAAACTGAAAAACCATCTTGTCATAGGTGTTCTCTCCTCTTCTCTGCTTCTGTCCTTTTGCTCTGCCAGCCATTGAAAAATAGTGGTTAAATGTATCTTCAAAACTGCTGGCTTTTGACAGAACGGTGTGATTGTTTTTTCTAAATGAACATTAAATAAGAAATGCTATTACTTGCTATTTTGTAGCATTACTACACACACGTTTTTTCAGCATGGAAAACAAACACTTCATTTCCTGAATAAAGCGAGGGTTAATTAAACTCATCCAAGGGCTCTTGGAAGCGTAGCCCTGCTCCCGTGTGGTAAAAGAGTTCCCAATGAAATCAAATCAAGCCAGATTTTGCACTCACAGACTCCATCCAAGTTTATCATAAATGTAATTTTCTTAAAGAAAGACTTCAGTAATTAACCCTTACTGAGCTTTGAAGGAGATCAGATCGTTCACATAAACAAATCATCACACAGTTGGATATGGCAGAATAGGCTTTGCTATCCAAAAGAATCTGAGCATCATGTGAGGTTCAGCAGGTTCAGAAAACAGCAGACACTTATTACTGAGACATGAAAAATACACAATGCAAAAAGCAAGAGATACCATAAAGTATGATTAATAAGAAACCACAATGAGAGGGAGCTGCAGTGGTGGACATCAGGATAACCAGTTAACAGTAGCGTGAGGCAGCGAACAGTAAAGACCAGTAACAGCAGCAGCAGCAGTGACGTGAAGGACCAGAGGGGTGAAAGAGTGAGCACATCAGATGATAAATAATAAATAATAAAATTTATTCATGTTTAGTAATAATTTGTTCCGGTAAGAGTCAGATGATACCGCTCAGCTGATGGGGTGCAAGTGCTCTGCCTTCTAAATGAGGTGCTCCATTTTTGGTCTTTATGACGAATGGGAAATACCTGCGTGATGCATGGGCATGTCACATGCAGTTAGTGTGTGTGTGTGTGTGTGTGTGTGTGTGTGGCATTTAATGCAAATCAGTGTATTTACTCAGTGATTATACTCAATCTGAGAGTTCAAATGAAGGGAAAGAAAAGCTACTCACCACAGATGTGTGTCTATGTGTATGTGTGTGTGGTTAGTGTTTGTTGCTTGAGTCTTGCAACAAACACTAACCACACTGTTGGTCAATTTTCTATTTAGCAACACATGCATCAACAGTGGAGGATCACACACACACACACACACACACACACACACATCAGGGGGTTTGCTACACATTTAAATCAGAGAGAGCATTTACACCCTGCAGAGTAATGGATCGAAGTGGGAAATTATGCTTGCATATTTGTGTTCGTGTGTGTGTGTGTGTGTGTGTGTGTTCTCATGCGAGTACATGTCAGTACTTAGCCTCCCTCCAAATTCTGTGCAGGGAAACTTTTCGTAGCAGCAGTTACTATGCCTACAAGGCTGCCAAAGACTCATCAAAGTCCAGCGGACTCACTGGGTATGCAGAAATAGCGAGAAGAGGCAGCTGCGGAGATCAAACTGGAGAGAGAGCGATCCACAGTCAGTGATAGATCTACCTGAATCAATGAGAGATGAAATGAAATGTTTCATCTTTGTTGAAAGAGAAAAAGAGAGAAAGAGAGGGAATTAACTTGTGTCTGATTCTGTTCTGAACACCCACTAAGTCCAGATAGTGCCGGTGGATTCAGGGCAGGACGGGTTGTTCTGTCTACCTGTTTGCATCATGCCACAGTGTCCTGTGTGGCTACATTACATTATTTCTTCAGCATGTTGGTTTGTGTTTGTGTGTCTGTGTGTGTGTGCTGCAAGTAGAGGGGTGGGGCGGAGGGTGAGCCATATGCCAGGCCATATGGGTCTGCAGGGGTTCTGCTCTGTCTGCCTGGGGGAAAGTAAACATGTCTGAAACACACACAAACACACGAGTAAACACCGAGCCAACATGCCACTGCTGATGACACCATTTGATAAATCCTCTCTACCCCCGTAGAGGCAGGGAAGGGAGAAATGGCCAGAGGCTAAAAATGTATTGTTTTGCAATTACAAGTATGCTACAGTATACACCATATAGAAATATGAATCGCTCTAAACACAGTTATGCACAAAAGCACCTAAAAACACACATTATAATTTGCATTCAGAAACTGAATCAATAGTACATAAATAGCAACAACAGGGTTAAGATATCACAGAATTAATCAAGAGCAGAAAATTAGTATTCTTTATTGTGCTTGTACATGAAACATATATCTATGACATATCACCTCATAAAGATGTTGTGACAAATGTGTTAACAAACCATTGTCTATTTCCTATCCAGCAGGCACCGAGCAACATTAGCATTTATTTGGAGTTGTGTTTCGTGAATCAAACTGTTTTGCTGTTTTGGTCTCCACCAACTCCTGCAGGAAATATCTGGCTCTTTAGCTGCTAAATGCTTCACCATGTTCACCAGCTAGTCACTTTGCCTGTATGCTGTTTGGTGGTGAGCAGGTACCATAGCGTTATCAGAGCTTTCTGGCTTAAAACTGCTGCCAACCACAGCCGACCTGCAGCAGCGCACACACCATACTCCTTTCATACCATGAATACAAGGAAAACCTTGCGTTACCTGATGTTTTACTCCTTTGCCTAGTGTATTGTTGTGTTTCTGCTGAGTGAAGTGGAATTTCTGCAAGAATCCTGGCTGCCTACCACCTTTCTGTCAGGGCACGACAAGCTGCAGATTCCTTTATGGCTGTTTTATAACCAATGTTGTGGTGGTCTGCCAGCTGCCATCTGTTGCTTGGCACAATTTGTGCCAGGTTCCTTTTGCCTCTTTCATCAGTGGGCTGTTTTCAGTGTTTGGCTCATCAGTGTCCGTTGGGGGGTGATTGATTCTTAGAAAAATCATGCAGCTCTTGTGACACTCACTCTACTTTACCAATTTACAATAACTAGATGTCACACCTCCCATCTGTGAAAATAATTTGGCAGTGCTTAAAGAGGGTAGATGTTGGATGATACATGTGGGTCCTGGGGTTAAAGGTTGGTATCTTTAAGCAGTAGGCCACCCTGTCCAGCCTTTAATGAGGCCTAAAATATGCTCATCATTATCCAAATGGCTCTATCATTCATACTCAATGGGCAATTTGTTCAAATGTAGCATCTGAAATAGAGTGCAGGTGATTTCTCTCCAATTTTCCTCTAAAATTCTGCTACCGTGGGCAGTGCATCCTCTATTTAAAATTTACTTGAGCAAATGTCAGCTCTTTCACCCCCCTCTAATCACTTCTTACTCATATGCTTTAAAATAGCAATCCCTTTTTCTCCTGTCCTGGCTCAGGGAGAAAATGAATGAGTTTGTGATAATGCAAATACTGCCAGGGCCCAAGGTCATATCTCAACATGAAATAAATGGCAACGCAAGAAATAAGACTCTTGACCAATCAAAGCCTTCCATTCGAGACCATGTGATGGTGTAGTATTGGTTTGGAGAGTGGCGTGCCACAATATGGTGATTGATCGCAATGGGTATGCAGCATGTTTTCATGATTGTGGTGTGTTAGTTTGTGCATGAATGCATAGACACCTATTTGCATGGTTTCACGATAAATGCATCTTTATTTGATATACGACTTGAAACAGAGCCTCTCGGCTTTAGCTTAGAGACTTCTGCTGTAGCTGTCAAAGCATATGTATGTGGGTGTGCATTCCCACATGTTCATGCATTTGTCTGTGTGCATAACAGCAAATGTGGCTGTATGTCTGTGTATTGGATGTGCAAATATTTATCTAGTGTGTCAGGCCCACAGTTGTTAAGGTTACACCATTATTTATCAATTTTACAGAAGAAAATGGAATCAACAGTGTTTTTCTCCAGAATGAATATATTATGGTGGTGCTTTTGGGAAAAATGTGTATATCTGGGAATGTGTGAATCATGTGTGTCAGTGTGTGTGTGTGCAGTCTTTTCCCGTACTGAGCTACTGTACTAGAAAATCTTGGTGCTCTGCGCACTTTAACACACACACACTCCAAACCTTTTCTCTCCCCAGGCAGGTAACATCCAATCATCTCATCATTTCTCTTCACGTATCACCAACCAGACACCTCTCTACCTCGGTTTGCATGCTTGCTGCATCCCACCATTTGTCCATTCTCCTTTAGGGTTGCTTTAATATCAACCCCTCATTCACATCCCCAGTGACAACAATATCACATCCCCATTTTTCTCTCAGGTTATGGCAGATACATTCTGCTGGGGGTGTTTCAGAGCAACTTTGATTTGAGATTTAGTGCTGACTCCAGTCTGCCACACCAGAGCAAAATATGTGTAAGTGTTCTCTTTTGCTGCCCATACCTCACATTCTTCTTTCACTTCTGGAGGCAGAGCTGCTCCGGAGACAGAATTAATTTTCAGTCATTGAATTTAGCCTCAATGGGTGGAGAAAAAGACACAATTTTTCACCACACTGACGTGTTGTAGATGGCAAATAGAGTTCAGTGTATTATTAACCTACATATAGAATTTATTAGTTTGAGGTTTTGAATGCCAGTGACATCTATTTTTCACTCACTGAAGATCAAGGGATTCATGATCTTCGAATGTCTGCAGGCTAGTTAGCACACCTGTATGACAGATGAGAACCTGTCAGGTCAGCTAGGCTAACTAGCTTTTGACTTCAACCAATGAGGTTTAACTCAACCAACAGCACAATTTCAACTTCCAGAGTAGCTCTACCTCTAATAAATGTTTTCATAACAAAATCTCCAGTTTGCATTCTTGTCACTCACATTCCCAGTGTTAATGTGGACCTCAACCTCAGCAAGTAATATCATAATGTTGCCCATTTACACACCCAGCAGACTCGATTTGGAGTCATGTTTCTGGCCACAAATTTAAGTCAAATTTTCACTGTACTTTTAGCTCAGCTTTGGTTTCCACCAAATCCTGTGGGAAATATCTGGCTCTTTAGTGGCTAAATGCTCCATTATGTTTAATAGCTAGTCACTAATTGTCTGTTGTTCATTCTTGTGCAGGTAGTGCACAGTTTATCAGAGCTTTTTTTTTTGCTGAAAACAGCTGCCTGCTGTGGCTGAAAAGAAGGTTGTTGAGAGCAGCGAAACTGAGCCAAAACAGTAAACTTGCTGGCTGTAAAACCAAAACAACGATGAGCTAAAAGACGGTAGGGTTAGGGAGTTTATCTGTGGGTTGGTCACTACGAGCGAACCCATACACGTTACACATTATCATTTAATCCATTATTTATAAAAAAATACATTATACATTGTATACATAATACATAATACATTCACAGCTACACCATCTCAAAATAAAACAGAAATACAGTAGAGAGTGTCAGACAGTGTCAGGTAAGTAGTGTGCTTTAGAGGCCAGATCCCATTTCAGCCTGCTGAGAGACTTCAACATTGATTCGAATCTGAACATGAAAACATGACCTTTGGCTCTGGTGCCCTTCAGAACATGTTGCATCATGCCGTTTGCTTTCCAGTCTTACAGTTTTAGTGATGATGTGGTTGCCTGTGTGTGTGTATATGACCATCTAATGAGTGTCTGTCTGAGCGTCTAGAAATGCGGGCAGATCAGTGATGGTGCACTGTAACGTAGAATTTTTTATCCCCAATGCTACCATGTTTTAAGTCTGGTAGCATTTTGAGACTTTCTCCTACAACTGAGATGAGGTTTCTGTGGCTGTTTCACACACGTGTGCATATGTTTTATCCATGCGTGATAACATACTCACACACACATTGCTATTACAGTGATGGGATTCCAGGCTGTCAAACAGATGAATGATGACAAATCCTTCTCACTGTTTGCCTCAAACCCCATGCTGTGAATGGATAGTTCAGAGCTGGTCTGTGGCTGATACCTGGGGTGATGGTAAGCCATGTAGATCATTTTTGCAGTATTATCTTGAGCACTGGAATATTATAGCTCCTGATTTAATAGATTTTTTTCAGGTCGGGATGAAAGAGGGGCAGAGAGTCAGTGTGTGCGGGAAAGAAATGCCATCCGAGGTGAACAAAAAATATTTTATGCATGTGTTCATCAGCCTTGCCCTTCCTTTCTCACAGTCAGCCCACTTTACCCCTCAGGGTTACAGTTGGGGATAAGGCGTGTCCTCTGTTCCCTCGGGCTGACAGACTCTCTGCCTTGGCCATGTTTCCTGCAGTCATTAGCACTAATCACATTAACAACTGTGTTATTTAAAGACCTATACTCAGTCACACGGGACAGTTAGGGCGCCCTTGATGCATTTATCTCAGACATTTTTATCATGTAAAAGGGCAAAAGTGCAGTGGAAGAGCTGGAGAGAACTAAATATGGTTATGTATGATAAAGGTTCTTCTCCATGTCACCGAGATACAAAACATATGTGGTCCACTTGATTTGGTCAAGCCTGCAGGTTATATTAATATGGGAAAACAATCATGTCATTAATTTATCTTGTAAGGTGCAGTTACACATTCATCTTCTAGATGTGCATCCTGGCTTCATTGGTGTCCAGCTTAGACCCTTTTCATCAACACGGCTCAACATGTATCTGCTTTATTTTGTTTGCAGAGTAATGGTCTGCTCTCAACTTTGCCAACAGTGAGTGAATATACATGTAAGTCTGTATTATAATCAGACAGACAAAAAACAAAACAAAACCCTGGAAAGGAGAAGTGGGGGTAAGGTTTGTCTTGATTGTATTTGATGAAAAAGCTTTGCCTGATTTGTTTAATTTGCTCCCAGCAAGTGGCTGTTCCCAAAGAATTCAGTACTGGAAGGCACTGTAATAGCAGGGAATAGGAGAAACCACTGAGCAGTAGTGACAAAGTTAACAGGTTATCTGCAGCAATATATTGCTTTTAAAATGCAATGGCTTTCACTTATAGACATGAGAAGAATGATGCATGGTGTCAAGGCCAGCAATAATTGCAGATTTTAGGGAAGAATAATGCTTTGTAAACTGATTGAACGATTAGATCGCAAGCTACCCTGACATGGTGACACATTTGACAAGAATAAAATTGACTCATTGACAGTAAGATCTCTTCATATGGCCACATCAGAATTAATTGTTGGGTAGGTGAATTATCTTAAATATGTGTTAGATAGCCCGAGAGAGGAGGCAATGGTACGTTTGAGCTATAAAGTGTATTTGATGTTGCAGGTCTCAGACTGCTGTACAGGGGGAGGTGAGGTCAGTCCATTTGTAACCTGCTGTAGGTCTGAAACAACTGAGCACCTCAAGGTGCCTCAAGGACCATTTTCAGGACACTTACACATAACAGACTGGCACTTGTGCTTACAGAGTTAGGACAACATGGAAAAATGTTCCACAGTATAATAGGTTTAGTGAAACTGTGAAGTAGAAGAGGTTACGTTTGTCCTTAAATAAAGACTTCTCTCTGGTATTGCTGTGTATGTACTGTATACTGTGCCACTTGTACCACCATTGGTACTGAAATGTAAAGGACCAAAACAGAAACAAACCAGACTGTATTGTTGTGTTATACTTGTCAGTTAAGCTGAAGTATCCGTGGTGCCTTACTTTTCTTGTCAAAGAAACTAAAATGGTTTCGTTTCTTGTGTTTCATTGAAATTATTTTTTGACAGCAGTCTGAATATTCAGTAGCCTGAGACACCGTTTTACTGCTACTGTTCAGTAGCAAATTAATGACAAGCAATGTGAAACACAGGCCAATCAATCAATATATGCTTTTTTTTTCATTTTACATTTTTACTGCAAAAACATGAGCAATGCAAAGCAGTAATAACAGTGTTATATTAATAAAATAGGCCAGTAAGCAGATGAAGATCAAATGAACATTACTGAAATAATTGAAAATGCTGGGTAGCAAACATGCATTAATAATTGCATGGACATTTGGTAATTTCTAATTGTGTGAATAAATTAATGATTGGTAATTGGTTTTGTTGTCAGGATAGTGAACCACCCTGGTGCTGTTTTTGAGGGCTTGTGAGATGATTAACAGGATAGTAAAGCAAATAAATAGAAAGTGTTATGCCGCACAATACTATACTATTCTTTTTTTATTTATTTAATTTTTTTTTTTTGATTAAGTATTTCCTTTTTTCATGTGAAATTTTACTTTACCTCTTCGGGCCTTTAGAAAAATATTCAAATAGTGAGAAACAACAGAGAAAAGACAAAACAGGGGGGAAAATATCACTCATTGTCATAACCCATTGACTGATGGAACTGAATATGATGGGTCACAAGTAGATTCATTTTAAGGGGCTGCAAGCCAAAAAGGTTGAAACCACTGGTGTATGTAAAGGTTTGGGTTACCCAGACTCTGAGCATTCTGCTGAGCAACAGACAGGGAGTCCTCTACAGTGACAAAACTGCATATTATACTTAACATCTTGTAGTCAAAGTATATAACTTGTTCATGCTCTATACTAATAACTGTTGGAGCCTGACACATTTCTCAAAAACACTGCAATCGTAGCACTCCTTGATAGAAAACAAGAACTCCACCATTACCCACTTCACATGTTGGTGCAGTCCAAAGTTGACCTCAAAACCTCATCATTAGCACACCTATAGAGAGCGCTCTGCCCAGACAACATCAGAGGAGAGGCAGCGGAACAAGCTGAGGCTTTGAAGTACTTTGGCACCACACAACACTACAACCTCAGCTTCAACCATCATATTAGAGACCACCATTAATACAGTACACCCATAAAATTTATTTTAGTGTCTCATAATGATCTAAATGCTGTTTCAGGGGGGGTTTCCATCTTGAAAAGAAAGAAATTGCACACAGAAAACAACAATGAACACACTCTTAGTTAGAAACAAAAACTTATCAATAAATGAAAATAGCCAGGATTATATTTACAGAATATCAGTGCATAATATTGGGTATCAGCAAATTCAATCATCAATACTGACACCTGCATGGGCCTTCAAAAACTTATATCTCTCTCCTTAAAAGCTAGAGTGGTATTTAAACTATGTAAGCATCTGTCAGGGCTGTGGACTCAACTATAAATGTATTCTATGAAATGGCCAGAATGTCCCACTTCGGACACTACATGGGTTTTCCGGCAATAAATAGCATATTGTTTTTAAACAGCTGCCATTTATTGCTCTGTAACAGAAGCTAAATTATTGTCTTCACTGTGAATTGGTCATGTCCTCTTTGTCCGACCCCTGGCATGAAAAAAAGAGATCAAAATCATACAGCGACTGATTTACTGGAACGCTCAGACAGAGGCAGAGATGGAGACAGAGACGGCACAGCCAGGGAGCTTTTACAGCTCATTACAGACTGGAGTCCTGGAGCTTCTTATGTAACTCCCTGTCCATGTTTCTGCTGCTGTGTTTATGTGTATCTTGTTTGGGAGACAGACAGAAACAGAGAGAAACAAAAAGTGAAATATCTGGTTCCAAAAGTACTGAGAACAACAATGAATCATCCAGCCAATTAAGCTTGCTATTTTTTCCCCAAATGCTTTATTTATTCCATAACTTTTTCCTTACCAACATTTTTTCCCTTTGATTTGCCTGTTTACCCTTTGAAACTCCATTAAAAGGAAAACGGAGAAAAAAAAGCAACTTGTTCGTAGCTCATTGCCGTGACTGCACCTCGCAGAGAGTGGCTTAAAATCAATGCAATCCTGTTAAGTCTCTCACCATGAAGCTTTGGAGGAAGAAGGCTGTTCTTCTCTGTGGGTTTCTACATTCTCTCAGACATACATCTCTCTTATCCCCTTTTGCTGTGTAAAAGCTTGGTGTTTTTATTTTTCTTGATGAATTAAAAGGTTTTGTAGTCCTCGGGGAGCGAGGTGGCGCTGGGTACAATTTATGACCCCAGGACCCTTGTGACGCCCACTCGAAAATGATGTTAGGATTGCTCTGCTGGGGTTCTTTCACTCCTGGAAAGTTTATTTTTATTGTAGATTTAAAGTTCTCACCTCACAGGAGTGTTATATAATCCCCTTTCCCTTTCGCCCTTTCCTCACCTGCCTCTTCAACCTCATTGCTCTGAGAAACTTCTAGCTGATAAACTAATTGGAGAAAAACAAACAGAGGAAATGAATAAAACAACTTCTCCCTCAGTTTGCATTTAACCGAAGATGTGAATACCATTTAACCAGCAGATTTAAAGAACAACCACCTCATTTAGCATGGCTTTAGAAGACATCCATTAGGATCGCCTGAATGAACTCCACTGATGAATGAGAGTTTTATAAACATTCAGTTTTGCTTGGCTTAGGTCATTAAGTTTAAAAGGCCATTAGTCGAGCACCCCTGAGTGCACTGCCCAGGCCTCAATGCAATACACATCAGTTAGCAATAAGTTTGGGTTGCTTACTCCTTGTAAAAAGCCAAGAGGGATTCACAGAAAGTTCACAAAACCAGTTGGCATAATGTCAGGGTCACACTAATAATTCCAAAGTACTGTTTTTTCAATCTATGAAGGGTCATTCAATAATCAGCTTTGTGATTTCAGTGCTGTTTTCATGAGCAGGCAAATTATTCTGATAAGCAAGTATAAAGGAGATTTATAAAAGCATAGTTGTTAGGAATTCAGTGTTACTTTTGTTTAAAAATAAATCTCTCAAATATTAAAAATACAGTTTAGATATACATTTTTTTTGTAAATGTAAAATGTAGGGTTGTTGGATCTGACAGAGGTACCTCCTTGTTCTATAGGCTAAAATCTGGGCTGTTTGATCTGTGCAGCTCACTAATGGTTGCACACAAGCTGGAGACATATGTTTTAAATATATATGAAATATTCCAAACAGGATTAGGCCACTAAAGGCTATTAAAGTCCAACACGAAACAGGTTGGTAATAAATATTGTTAACTCTGCCAAAAACTTGTGCCAACAAAGACGGGTGAGTTTATCACCTGAAGCATCACCATCCAATAAAACATGCAGAGTGCAAGCGCATGCAGTCTCAAACACCAGGAATTAAAACTCCCAGTCACAAACTGCAAGATTACTATGTGTTAATAGACATATCACTCCTGCTACTGCTTTTCTTTATGTTTTTTTTATGTAAGATTGTTGGATCTGACAGAGGTACCTCCTTGTTTTATAGGCTAAAATCTGGACTGTTTTTGTGCACACAAGCTGGAGATATACAGTACATTTTAAATATGCATTTGTAATTTGCATAATGATTTCATTGGCTGTCTTCTGCACAGTGGTTCAGAACAGTAGAACACCGTTGTAACTCAAAGCAATCACTGCCTCAGTGAACTGACAAATAAGTTTTAGTTAGTTTGTGTGGTGGCAGTTATTTCTAACAGTGTTAGCTGAGAACACAAGGTAAATGTAGTTGCAGGCATGATTTCAGGTCCACGTGCTGCAGCATACTGTAAGTGAATGAAGAATTGTACTGGGTTGGAATTAAAGCATGTACTGCTGCTTGCTTTCACTTTGCCTTGGGTCACGCTTGTGTAAGCTAATATTTGTATATAATAATTTAAGTGTACTTTGGTGGCAGTTGCACATTGTAGCTTTATCATGCATATAAACTGTGTGCAAGTCGATCCTTTAAGTCAACTTGTAAGGCTATTTTGCTATTTTGAGTACAATGATTTATCTTTGGTATTTACAGTAACTGTGATGAAAATTCTGGCTCTCATAGCGTATCCTGTATAACCTTAAAGCTGCACTGTTTTTATTGACAATGGATCAAACGACTACGTATATGTGAATCAACTGAATCTCCAGTTCCCCTCGGCTCTACAGAAGGTTTTTGCATTTTTCAGGTAATTATTTTGGTTTTACAGCCCACAACTTCATTGTTTTGGATAAGCCTCGCTGCTTTCATCAATCTCGGTTTGAGCTGCAGCAGCTAAAGAACCAAATATTTCCCTCAAAAGTTGGTGAAGACCAAAACAGAGCTAAAAGGAGAGTCAATACTATTATATATTATATCATAATCACTTGGTCACGTGGACAGAAACACAACTCCAAATGATTGATAGTGTTGCTCCATGTCTGCTGAATGTGTAAAGCAGCAACTGTTTGCTAACATGTTAGCCACAACAAAAAAGGTGACAACAGGTCTATGTTGTGTTTACACATCACTGACATATTAATGCAGGTTTAACAAGCAACCTGTACAGTATAGATGCATATAGTATGCACATCTATAGCATATTTTCTTCTTTATTATTATTATTATTTCATATGCTAGAAGAAAATGGAATTTGTTAATAAAGCCATGTAATTATATATGGCTGATACACAGACACCTACACAGCTTTTTTAATTTGCCACAACTTTTCAGCCCGTTAGCAATACTGACACCACCACTCTGTGTCAACAACATTTGTGCTGCTGATTACGTCTATTGTTGCCGTCAAATTAATCTTGCCTTGGAGGACCTTTGACTTTGATGTGTCACACACTTTCACCTGCCCCCCTAAAATAAACTAGTAAAAATAATACACTGAAGAATGGACACCACACACACACACACACACACACACAAACAAAAAACTGACTCACAAAGAGCTATTATACATGGAAGAAACACTGTGAATGTGTGATCTCAGACAAAAGGATATTAAGGTGAGATGACTCCTATCAACTGGCCAGAGGCAATTACACCTCAGTAAAAGTGTTCATATATTAGTGTGTGTGTCTTTGTGTGAGTGTGTGTGTGGTTGTGTGTGTGTGTGATTACCCTCACGATGTCATACGTGATTATGGTAATTAGCAAATTACAGGATAAGATCAAGATTACTATTCCACACACAGCTGTTGAGGGAAAAGACAGGACCACACACACGCATATACAAACACAGACCGAATGAAGGGGTTAGAGGATGCGAGAGCAATATATCAATGCAAATGCCAATGTCCATCTCCTAATGTCCCAATGAATATGAGGCAGTGGGTTGGAACCATCCATACACAGTGTATAAATCAGCGCTTAACGAGCCCTAACGAGCCTTAACGATCCTATATAAGCCCTTGATTAGAGGTTGATTATCAGGACGGCGGGCCAATGCAAATGGCTGTTTACCACTGGCCTTTGGCTGTTTGTGTGAAGCAGAGGAAGGAAGAGTGTGTGAGTAAAGAAGAGAGTCAAGTGAATTTGTGTGTGTGTTTTTTTTGCTTTGTGTTTGTGTGTGTGGGTCTCAGCCTGAGCGTGTGTGTGAGTGTGTGTGTGCGTGTGTGTGTGTGTGAGAGAGAGAGAGAGAGAGAGTGTGAGTCCTCAGGGATGAGGTGCAGACTTTGGGTGGAAATGTGTTTCCAATCCACCAGGCTTTGAGCAGGAAACAAAAGGGGAATTGCAGTCACCCGTGAAACAAACAGACACTCTCTCTCTCTCTCTCTCTCTCTCTCTCTCTGTTCCTCCACCTTGCTGCTATTTGCTAAAGACAGTGATCCATTGCCTTGTCTGAGATTAGGGTGCACAGGTTCAGTAAATGTTAATGGCACTTCCAGTCAAACCAACAAATGCTGAATTGGTCAGTCGCTAAAAGATACTTTTCTGTCTTATTTTCTTAGTATTACTATCTTTTTGTTTTTATTTGAATAAATCTTTTGGCTGCTAATTCCACTGCCAGCTACACTGGATTAAAAAAAATCATACAAGAGTTACTGTTCTTCATATGGGCATCCATTTGTCTGGTTTGATATTTTTGATATGGTAATTAACATGAGTTTGGAGTCTGAAAGAAATTATGAATGACTGTCAGAAAGACGTTATTTGGCTTAATTTCCTAGTTGCAGTTGAATTGAACATTTCAGTGTTTTGTGTCTCATTCAAATTAAACATTGTTCATTTACATGGTATTGTGAATGTCAAGGCAATTTATAGTCAACAGCAGAGGTTTGTGTGAGGCTCCAAACAGTTTCAGGGGAGGCTCAGTGAATTGAAGTGAAAAAACATTGCATTCATTTTTACATTAGTTATCAAAAGGAGGTCACAAAGTATAGCCTAAATGTGTGTGATTTGGTTGAAGAGATAGTTCAGAGATACAGTAGTTTTTGGGGTATTGTACTGATTTCCCCACTTTCAGAAAGTCAGAAACTAATAAATGCCTCAGGACAGACCTTTTTCTAAATGTATTTGGTGTAGTCTGAAGTTGTGTCAAAAAGCAATATTAGGCTATATTGGCTCAATTGTTAAGTGTCTATGGGATCAAATAACATAATCATGATCCCACAGGCATCTAGGAATTGAGCAAAACTAGGGGGAAACAAGTAAACTAGGGGGGGTGAGGGGGCGCCTTTTTCCAAGTTTTGTCTGAAGAGAGGCCCACAGTCTCAAATTTGAAACCCCAAGTACAAATTTGTACTTAGGCTCAGTGGTGCTTTGAGTTAAAGACTAACGTCAGCAGGCTGGCATGCTCACAATGACACTGCTGACATGCAGATGTTCAGCAGGTAATGTTTACCATGTTAAGCATCTTAGCTTTGCATGCTAACATTTGCTAATTAGCCCTAAACACAAAGTCCAACTGAGGCCGATTGGAATGTCATCCACCTGTTGTTGGGACATCTTACTCAAAATAATAAATGTCAACTCCATGGTGGCGCTAGATGAAAAGTCAACAGCTGAATATGAAGATTGGGTTATCAAATCCACCATGCTCTAGGTCATTAAGGGAGGGATACAGGACAAGGACAGGACAACAAAAATGGATACAAAAAATGCTCACACCCATACAAACACCAAATCCTTTATAGCAACATTTTAACCAGCAAAGGCTTTTGTTTGCTTGAAAGTACAATAAAGGATTGGAAACTTGGATACTGCTGTCTTAGTTTTATCCAAGCAGATTACCATGCTAGAGCCCTGCGGGCGAAAGGTGAAGGAGTCTCATATGCTGGCATCAGCCAACTTACTGTAAAGCTCAAACCGGTGCCTCAACAGACAGGACCACTGAGGAATGACCTGGAAAGATGAGATCTGGAGCACACTGTTATAGTAAGAGCTTTTAATAAACTGCAATAACTAATGTTTCAACATAAAGCATGTCTTCATCAGAGTAAGAAGAGGCAGTGGTGGTGTAGATGTTTAGAATGCCGGTGCGCAGCTAATAGCTGTTATACACTGGATGGACAGTTTCTGGGCATTGCTTACGTCTGGCCAATGCCATATTGTCACAGCATATATATATCATATAAAAATATCATAGAAACTATCAAACATTTAAGGGAACATCATAGAATGATCATAAAACACATATAAAACACACTTAATCCATATAGTTCAATTGTGTTCAGTATAAATCCAGTTGCTGCAGTATGTATACTATGTCCCCTCGCCCAGGGGATGAGGAAATCTTTTCAATACCAATACACCACTTAAGAGGCAAATGTGCACAATTGAGCAACACTGTGTCATCAGTGAGGACAATTTATATTATATCATTCAAATGTCAAAGTCTCTTCATGTTTCTTTGTGTGTGTTTGTGTGTGTGGCAAATAACTGAATTATTTTCCCTCACAAGTGACATATTTATAGTTAGTCTAGTAGTCAAACAACATCTGTGTCTCTGGCAGTACCAAATGTATAAAGCTGTGCTTTTTCTGCTCTGGGGATATTTTACCTGTAGCATCTGGCAAAGACACTGGAGAAGCACAAGTGTGTTGATGAGGTGAGACCCCGCCAAAAAAAAAACAGACGTCAAAAACATGTCAAACAAAAGAGTGACGCACTGATGTCAAGCGCATACACAAAAAGAGCTACATAAGGTACCACCAGATTCAAATCAAACCCCTGTCCTGCCACTGCATTGGGACAGTGTGACAGGGAGTGGTCTGCAGGGAGAGGCAAATGCAATTCTGATAATCTTATGGGAGAAGAAGAATTGACAGCTAACAGTACTTCTGTAGTGTGTATGCACTACATGCTTGTGTGTGTATGTACAACAAAGAGAGGATGAGAGCGAGAAAGAGAGAGGCAGGGAGAGATACATACAGAAGCACACTAATCTAATCTAACTAATGTGATTTAAATTAACATATGTTAGAGCGTAAGTGTTGTTTTACTATGTGTTGTGCTATGTTGCTTCAGTTCGTGTCCGAAAAACTGCTGTAAACACAGAAATACACTCAGTACTCACTTTCATGATACACCTGACTTGCGCTTTAGAGGCTTCATGGTTTCAAAAAAAAGTGTTGGAAACCTTTCTCAGAGGTCCTGGCCCTCTTTTCATCACTCAGTTTTAAACAATCTTTCCTGTTACAACTAGAATGGGGAAATAACATTGTGATTTCCTTCTCTACTGTGTTCTGTAAATCTCATTCGTCAGTCTCAGTTTTACTAGCCGCAGGTCTAAATGAAATAAGTGATTTGGCTGTCCACTTTTAAAAGCTGCAAGTTCCACATCTTGTGTTGCTCACTGTGTATCCACCTGTCATGAATATCTCTCTGTTTTTGCCATGTTAGGAGCGGGGCTGAGGGATAATGACGTTGATCCGCCTGTCTGTCAAACAATTAGGTCCTGAGGAGGATATCTCAGAACATATATTGGCCCGACTGCTATTAGATGTGGTATGGATAATCATAGTACCAAGAGAATGATTGCTAATGAGTTTGGTGACCGCGTGAGCTTTTCTCTAAGGTCACTGTTCAATGTTTTCCTTGATGAACACTTGACAAGGTGCAGCATCTGGCTGGCTATACTTCCATAAAATAAATTGTTGATGCTCATGATCTTCATAGGATCATGAAACTCCTAATGGTTTTGATGACATCTAGCCTTTCCGTTAGCACCACCATCAGGCCAACATTTCCCATTTCACAGGAAATAGTAAAATGTATATGAAATGAAATCTATGAAATTAGCTTATATACATGGTCCCCAGAGGATGAATCCTATTTGGCCACTCCACACCATCAGGTCAAAATATCAACTCTGCACGAAATACATCTCATAATCTCTTATTAGATTATGAAAATATGAGGTTATTAAAACTGGAAGTTGCTAATGATGGTCTAAAAAATACTTTTTTAATTGTTATTTTATTAGCAGCACTACAAAGTCTGTCAAATAAAACAATCATCATTTAGTAAGTTGTAAGTCCCATCCAACCCTTTTCTAAGGCGTACGAGAGATTTCAGATCTTGTGACCACTTTTTTCTGGATTCTCCTGCCTTGATGTGTCTTTCTTTGCTTGCTGCGATGCACAATCTCTTATTATCTGCGTGTTGGCCTCTTAACGCCAACAATTTGTTGCCACATTCTCCTTACAGTTTGACAGCCTTATCTCGCAGGGTGGACAAGCTAAATTGATGTAGTGGGTCGTCAAGCTGCCCCATTTAATTTTTCTTGGTAATGAGATTTTATATCCCAACAATTTGTCGCGCAACTATATTGTAAAGAGCAGCGCATGGAAAAGGTCATGGGAACACAATGAACAGGGAGGAAAGGAAATAATATGAGAGTATTGTTTTTATCAAACTAGCCTGATACAATAGGTTTTTTTTACATGGCACACTATAAAAAGAATCTGAATTCCAAACAACAGATTGTGGCCAGGAAGTAATGCATCTGTAGACCTATTGTGTGCCAAGAAAATATTAATTAAACCAGACAGGATGGATCTATAAATTCATGTTTATCCCAACTACTCACTCAGCTGAACAAAAAAGACACTTAGTCTAGTTGAGAATTCCTCTCTTTAGGCATCCAGTTAAGCATCATCTTATTGCTCTTAGCTCAAAGGAACAGAACTCACTATTGTTTGCTGCTGCTCTATCCCATTCCCTTCAAGGCTGAGTGAGTCGTGTGGTTTGAGATGCCCTTCAGAGCATCATTGTTGTATAAAGATGTTATTTGCATACTTGTAGGCCACCTGTTCACTTACAGAAGCCCCTCCATTCTCTTTTGACCTCTGCCAACAATGCATTTTGGCCTTCAAGACTGCTTCTGTGCAGATATCTTTCGGTTTTTCTCATTAAACCCCAGACACTGCAGAATGGCCATTTCTGAAATGCTGAAATGGGTCTGTCTGCCACCACTGAACCGAAAATTAACAAACCTAATGAGTGTTTACTAAGGCTGACACACATTTTTTTAAGGATGCAGAGGAAGTGAATGCAGGTGGAGGACCAATAGTGACAGGTAGAAAAGAGAAAGACAGACAGAGATGTAGACAGATTAATGGCCCACAAAAGGCCCAACGCAAAACACTGTCAGCATGAGGAACCCAAACACCTGTGACTGACTGTGTCTGACATCATTTGACAGCCCAACAGGGGAAATCATGACAGTCACAACACAAATGAATGATCAGCTATTCCACAGAGATGGGAGACTGATTCATGTGTGTGCACTCACACTCAGAAACACAAACACCATGCAAAGCCCTGACATGGCAGCGTTATAATTGGAAATGATGCTCCAGTAATGTGACTATAATAATACTAATGCTGCCTCACCTCCCATAAACACACACACAATGGAGAAAACATTAAAATGACATGACATTCTCGCTAACAGCGCTGGCAGCAATGGCTCTGTAGCTAAGTTGCCATTGTAGTTATTGGAAGATCCATGCAGTGTTTGTGTCTGCGTGAGTGTGACTGCCTGCATGCCTATCTTAGTGTGTGTGTGTGTGTGTGTGTGTGTGTGTGTGTGTGTGTGTGTGTGTGTGTTTGTGTGGAGGACTGTGTCTGAACAATCGATGCCTCCTAGTTTCAGAAACCAAGAGAACGGAAAAGTTGCAGACAGAAAGAAAAACAAGATGTATAAAAGTTATTACGCTTCAATTGGCCGTCCCTCCTCCTCCATTCCTCCACCCCTCCCTCCTTTTATCTTTTGTTTTTAGCCGTTAGATTATTCTCTCCATCTCCTCCCCCTCCATCTTCCCACATCAGAAAATAAATGAGAGAAAACAAGCACATTTAGTGGTTATTGTCTTTCTTACTCTCCAGTTCTAGCAATTCAACGGGCTAGCGGCAAGATACACACACACACACACACACACACAAACAGAGATACTCTGTCACACTCCAGCACATACATTTTCTCATATACACAGCCCTTCATACACATCCACACACACAATCTGCAACTTGGAGGGCGCTATAAACACATTGATAAAACCATTTCTATAATAAGCAATGTTTGTCAAAATGTCATCCCTTGGCCCCGCAGCCATTATCACTGCTTCAGCATTTATAGTGGCTCTTTAAATAAACGGCCCAGGCCTTCATGGCCTACAGTGATACCCATCTCAACGCCCACATACACACACAGACGCACACACATTCCCTCTTCCCTCTACATCTCAAACCATTGCACTTCAGACTTAGTGGGAAAACCCTCTTAGCTATGAGGCTTTGTTTTCTTTTCTCTTTTTGTTTTGGTTTTCTTTTTCAACAAGTAGCCAGAGTGTACTGTCACTGAATTACTTAGAACATGCATCATGAAAATCCTAAAAAAAAACAAAACAACAAACACTGAAGAGTGGGGAAACAGTTGGACTGGCACAGGATGGAAGGGTTTTTCATCATCATGGCTGGTGGCAAAAAATCAGTCCACTTAAAGTTGCCCTAATCAATATTGATTAACATTGGATCAAATGCTGATGTGTAGTGTCAAAGGTTTCACTCATAGTGATGAACCCACAGAGAATTGTCACCCAACTCTGCAGCTGTATTTTAGCATATTTCAGCTCATTGTTTTGGTTTTACGACCCACAATTTTACTGTTTTGGTTTAACATAACAGAGCTTAAAGGAGAGTGAATATTAGACTTACAAATGTTTGCTAACACATTCGCCATATCAACTTTATAAGGTAATAATGTGCCAATCTTGTGCTTACAGCTTATTGCGCTGCCCCCCAGTTTAACCTGAAAAATTATCTCCTCCACTCAATCCACTAAAACCCACTCAGCTGCTTCTTGTAACTTCTTGTTACTTTTTCTTGTTTTGTCACTTTCCTAGTGAATGTTGGTTGGTCACAGAAACATTAAAAGGGAATTGAAGTGTTTGCATATGGAGTCATTATTTTATGTATTTTTTATTTTTTATTCTTGTATCCATAGCAGTTTAAGCTTTTTTTACTGTTACATTGTATTTCAAGTATAGAAGATGCTGACAGATAAGTTGATAAGGCCTTTCTCAGTGCATTCTTGTCTGTACTTGTGTTCTCGTTGACTTGTGAAACAAAGTCCACATGTTGCCAAGTACAGCCCAAATAATGAAGTGTTCTTGCTCCACCCGTGTTATCAAGGATACTTTGGGAGCTGCCAACCATCGGCACAATTTTGAGCCAGACTCAAAGCTGTTATAGTTTTTGTCTTATGACTGCTATTATGTCAAGTAAGAACGCTACTGTCCCAATTGCAAACTGATTGGACTGCGTCCTCCTGTCCTCAGGAGTTTGGACTCCAGAGCTGAACTTGCCGCGTTCTACGTTCCAAATACGCGACTGTGCAGCACCACATACCTCACAAAATATGGTCAAAACACTCAAAACTAGTTGGGATCGCTTCATGAACCTGTACCTGTTCAGAAACAGCCTTACGTTGTAGGTAAAGTTCAATTATTGCGTATATGTTTGATTTTATAGGTTAGTGGTTAAATTATCCCTTGGTGTTTAGTTTGGGAATTATGAAGACTGTAAGCTTAAATGTTAGGCTTCGTAACCTGGCAACACCACAGCCTGACAATGAAAAGCTGTCAAGAAATACAGCGATTATCCAGGCCAGCAATTTCTTGCAACATCCCTCAACACCACCATCCACCCACACACTTACTGTATCATCACAGGCACATTTGACAAGCACACACACACGTCTTAATTGATTGTAACTGTCCCTGCAATAATTACAAATTTTTACAATTTCATTTGCAAAGGTCTTAAGCCAATAAGCTATTCAGTTTATTCAATGACAGTTCACATGTTTGATTTTTTGAAGGTACTATACGTTTATACAGTATGTTCAGAAAGAAAACTAATGCCTTCCTGTTTTTATTTGTATGCAGGAATGGAGGTCTTTGAGGAGAGCAATAACAACAGGAACTCGGGAGGGAAACATTTATCTTGTTTGAAGTCATTGTTGTTCATTCCTCATGCAGGCCAAACCAAGACAGCAGGAAACAGTAATGGATAATGGTCCAGCTTTCTTAAAAAGTATCTGCTGCAATATTCCCAGCTTTATTGTTTAATAAATTCTGTCAAGTGCCAGCAACCACACATTGCATTTACTGTAAAGAGCTGAGTTTATTGCCTTTGATGTTATAGAGATTTACCATATTCATTCACACTCTCAGGATCCAGTAGCTGAAGGTGTGATATGTGAATATGATGTGACATGTTTGCGTACTGTATGTATTCTATGTGTGTGGTGTGTGCCTGCAATAGTGTTTTATTACTGGCCCTACTTTACAACTTTATCAGGGCATTATTGGTACCTTCCAGTCAAAATGAGATCTTTTCAGAGGCTCGCCCCGAGGTCAAACCTGACGGGATCCTCAGAATATTAACAAAGAAAGACCACAATGAGAGGCCATAGGGCTGGACGAGAGGTGAGGAAGACCAAAACGATGTAGAAAGTGAATGCTTGAGAATGGAATGGAAAGAAGAATAATTTAGAGAAAAAAAACACTGACATTTAAAAATTAGGAGGTCCATTATAACCATAGCTCAGAGGTGGTAGGAGAGCAGGGTTTGCCATGGCGTCAAATTGAGCTCAGTGGAATGTAAATCTCTGGTGATCTCTAAACCATGAACGTGAACCCAAAACCACAAGAAGCGAAAATATTTTCACCTGAAATGAAAACCATCACATGTATTGTAATAATGTTAGAAACAAACAAAATACTACATTTATAAAATCAATTACTTATAGTTGAAGTTGTTTCAGGAGAAACATTCGGCAATGCTACTCTGTCTGTTATGCTAATGTTAGCTTCTTTTAGCAATTTCTAGCTGTCTTAAAACATTACAGTTCTTCAGGCTGCAATGGCAATGAAAAAAAAAGCTGGAAGTCCCTCATCAGATGAAAGTCGTAACAACGTAGGTAATCCTGTTTCTGTTTGTTGTTAGAGCAGTTAAGTTCATTAGGAACAAGGCAGTGACGTTTGCGGCTCCATAGCACCATGCCATCGTAGTTTTGCTCGTTTGCAGGTGGCAGTGGAAGTTCTCTTACAGTAGCCTGGCATGTGCAGCGAGAGAGGGGTCTATCAACTATCACTCACTTGCTAGGTGGCCTATGGGCACTAAGCCCACCCCCACATCAAAACCTTGAAACGAAAACAAAATCAGTTATTTTATGCAATAATTAGAAGATAACTGGTTAGCCACAAGATTTATGGTTTTCATTCAAAGTATTTTATCTTGCTTACGGTTTTGGGCTTATGTTTGTGGTTTAAATATCACATTTACAGACTTTTTTTTTTTCATTTATGATATGTTTTTTTAAATTTACATTCCACTGAGATCAATTTGACGCTATAGTTTGCGCCCTCACCTAGAAGACTGTCAATAATACACATTTGCTAAAATTATCACTGAACTATTAGCATGAACTACTGTATGAGGTAAGAAATGACTTCTTGCCATCTTGACAATGTTTTCATAACAGCAATACACACACCTATTCGTGTTTTCTATGCCAGGTTTTACAAATTGTGCTTGATGGCTGCATTACATTTGGATATGGATATTTGAGCTTGTTCCCCTGTAGAAGTAAGCAGATACCAAAAGTATGCTGCAACCGGGCCAGTTCATTTTTCCTCAGGCTTCCATTTCTTCTCCTTGAGTTGAGGTAATCCTTTAATGGCAGAGCAGCTTCAGATGAGTGTCAGGTGTACTTTGTTTAAGGCAAAGCAAGTGACGGTGTCATAACAACAGTTTGTGCAAAAACTCTTAATCTCAGTCCCAAATTAACAGTGTTATCCCGGGTACACCGGAGAGAATACCTGCTAAACCTGATTATACCAGAAAATCCCATTACTCATTCAAATACCAGACAGTGTAGCATGCTCTAGGCTTCCAAAAAGCTTTTCAAAGAAATTCACCACAGCTTCAGATATTCTGTTTGAGGCCTCAGATGCACTCAAAAAGAAATACACTAATTTAGAAAAACTTAATGAGACACAGTGACAATAATTGGGCAGTTTCTGGAAAACAGCGTTTGCCATGCAGTAAACATTTCCCCAAATAATTACCTCAAGGGAAAACATCTTTACATTTTTAGATACTGTATAGTCATAGCCATGTTGAAAACACGATTGTGTGATCTATGTAAGTACTGTAGTCTACTTGCACTGGTGTGGGTTAGACCTTATTGAATGTCATGTTTCATGTGTCTGTACCAAAATCAAATATCTGTCCACTAAGTTGTTACAAATAACTTGATTGGATCCAAACTTATGCATTCATCAGATGCATCTATATTCCCAGTGACCGTAGCAATGCTCAATTGAGTTGTAAATGTACTTTTTACAGACAGACAGATAGATAGACAGATAGACTGTGCATTAGATATATAGTGTTACTTGTCTCGCTCAGTGTCTCTGTTTTTCACCAGCATTAAGTGGCAAATTTTAGTAAACACATTTAAAACAGGGCCATTAGCTGCCAGCGACTAATTGTGAGATTGTTCACCAATGCGTGAAGTGAGTTATTAGGTGTCAAGAATACACTGCAAGTGTATTAAAATGGTGTGTTTACCTAGAAGTCCTTTCTATTTAATGATGTTGTCTTCAAGTTAAAATGGTAAACAAAACTACACACTGATGCATACACATACACGAAATTCACAATTCAAACACAATATTCATATACATAGAAGAATTTGTGCTCCAAATTTATTGTTGAGATTTTCATTTCTCTGACAAATCAAAAGTACACAAATCTTTACTTTGTTCATCTTCACTCTTTTCTTTATACCTCTTCCTTTTGTTGTTTTGCTTCTTATCTAAACTGCTACTGGAGAGGTTCACAAGTAGGCTAATCACATAATATGACATTACACTACAGAGTCAGAGCAGAAATGGATAGTGGTGTTGTCAGAGCAGACCTTTTGGGTAACATTATGTGCAACTGAAAGGTGAATACCTTAAATACATGAAGTAAATTTACAGGAGCTATTTTGTTAATCCTTCTGTATTAAACTCTTTTCTAAAACACTGAGCTAAAGCTTGAAGAGCAAACAAAGTGAACAACCGGTCACTTTTGGCTGTGCTACCTAAGCAAGCAGGCTAATTTGGACTTATTCTAACTGAGGCAAACTGCAAGCTAGCGTGACTCAAATCCAATAACACTCAATACTCATGTTCTTCTTGAAAATGTTCTTGCTGTTTTGTTTTGGACAGAATAAACTTCTCAACAAATTTGCGGGAAATTTGCAGTCATCGCAGTATTCCTAGAACTTCAGTGAGTTTCCCCAAAATGAGTGCTAGCTTTTTCACATTAAAACAAACAAACAAACAAAAAAATATTTTTTTAATAAATTATGAAGTATTTAGTTTCTGCATTGCACAAGTTGCTGTTTTGCACTTGATTTTACCTGATAAAAAAACACTCTAGCTGTTCTGCCCTCAGATGAATGTTTGTGATGTAAAGCGTTTAAAAATGACTAATGAATGCATGGAATTAAATTTGCTGTAGTATTTGAATAAGGAAAGACACACAGTGACAGTTCTGTAGAGAGTGACCTTTATTTTGGTAGCCAATTTGTTTATTTCCGGTTACCGTAGCGACTACAGTAAGGGTCGGTCAACCAGCGAATCTCATGAAGTTTCTCAAGCTCACGAAAGCGATAGCTGTAAGTTTAATACTTTGATTTTCAATATAAATGAACATACATATGTAATTTACTTTTGAATACTGTAGGTTTGATGATTTATGTTGTAGAGAAATGTGTGAATTCATGTTGCATGCGGGCTAAATGTACTGATAGGCTATGCTAGCCCAGTGTTTGCGTAGCGCATTGTTCAAGTGCATGTTCTGTGAATAGCCAGATGTAATGCAGATGTAATACTTGGTATAGCGACTTACTGTAAATAAGAAACTAAGTTTGTCCTGTTTTTGTGTTACAGTTTCACTCTTTGGTATTGAATTGAGAAGAGAATAAAGGAGCAGGCGCTCATTTTCCTGGCTCAAGTAAAAACCTGAGTTTGGCTTGCTGTTGATCTGTGCTAACGTACTGGAAGTACATAACGCCCAGGGAGAACAGTATACTAGCATTAGCTGATTCTGAGCTCTATATGCACTATATGATTGCCAAGAAAAATGACTCCAAATGAGTGCTAATGCTAACCCCGTATCTGCATGGAGTAATGTTGCCAATAAGTTCACCAAACTGTGTTTACAGCTTGTTATGCTGCCCGCAAGAGGCCAAAACAATAATACTGCTTAGTTTAGAAACAGTATTGGAGCACCTTTGTGTTTTCTTAATTGTCAGAAAGCGTTTGTTTTAAATTATCCTTGTCCTTATCTGGATTATCCTTTTATCTCCCTGAAAAATCTCCCAAATATCCCTGAAATCAGTTCTGTTTTGCGCTAAAAATGCAGAGCTCTTAATTTTTTTTCATCTGATTCAAATGACTGTGCCGCAGCCCTTCTTAGTTGGCAGCCATATTCCTTGCCGAGGAATATGGCTGCCAACAGGTGTTAAATCACCTGCTGGGGCCATTTTCTCCCCTTCCTCTTCCCTCTCGAGGCCCCTTCACCCTTTACTTTCTCTCCTCACTCTCACTTCCCTCTCATCTGACATTCACCTCCTTGCTCGAGCCCCCATTACCATTCTGTTCACTGAACTGATATTTGAACTAATGAGAACGATATAAAGTCAGAAGATGAGGCAGTATTCACTCTGTATTGAGCCTGCATGTATATATGCCAGTGTGTGTATATGTGTGTGAGAAAAAGTTTTCATGTGTCATTTCCGACTGTATCTTGTCAGTTTCTAGCATTCATAGCTTCTGTCTTTCAAACAAACACAGAGAGACGGCAGCCCGGCCAGTCCTTTTTTTTTAGTTCACACTGGGTGCTATTAGCATTCACTCAGGGAAAAGTTACCATGAGTCAACACAAACACAAATTACCACTGCAAACTGATTTTTTTTTTTTTTGTTTGTTTTTTTTACATGCATTTTTTTTTTCCTGGTCATTTATTTGAGTGACAGCTACCATGGTGAGATTGTTTGTTACTCTAGAGAGCAGATAACAAGATGGGCTGCATATGCATTCAGCTTTAAACTAGCACACACAGCACACACACACCTTGCGGTACACACACACATAAAATATACATGCATCATTAAGGCAAGTCTTGAGCTGGAATCCAAGCACAAAGATTATATTGTACATAGATAATATTGCTGGTCCCTTAAAGGTAAACTATTACATTTCAGGGTTAAGACTTGGTTTTTGGCCATGGGTTAAGTTAAAGTCAGGGTAAGGATTACAGTTAGGCAGGCACTGTAGTTGTTAAGGTTAAGGTTTGTCTCCAGAGAATGAATGTAAATCAATACAATGTCCTCCTGAGTAACAAAACGAATTCTGTGTGTACAGAAGCTAAAAATAATTGTCACACACATACACACCAATTGTTTTCAAAATTAGCTACATTCTCTAGTGTGTTCGTCTCTACTGTGTGGATTAGTGTGTTTTGTGAATGTGTGTTTCCTCTGTGTGTGTTTATGTGTACTGTGTGTGCTGATTCTTCTGTCTTTGTATGAGTTCTATCATCCAGTCAGCTTTAGGTTTGTGCGTTTGTCCATGTGTGTTTCGTTCTGTGTCTGTGTCTTAATTCTTTATAGTCTGTGTGTGTGTGTGTGTGTGTGTGTGTCTGTGTCAAGCAGCAGAAAGGCCATGCAGACAGTTTCATACTCATCAGCATCAAAAATGACAAAGGTGGTATGCAAATGACACATATGCAAATGAGGCCCCATGTTTAACCCAGGACTTCCTGTAACCGCGGCAACCTATGAGACAACTTTCTTCTTGAAGCACTGGTCACCAGGCACACACCATGAGTGTTACTTTACTCTTTGTATGTGTGCGTGTGGGCGTGAGGCCCCAACCAGACTTTGACTTCTTTGGCATTGTAACTATTTTTGCTCAGCATCTCCATGTAGGTGCACGGCAACTGTCCCTGCACTGTCTCTGCAACCGCAGCTGTCTTGGTTACCAGAGCCTCAGGGGGTTGTTAAGGAAGCATCTCCAGGGAAACCAGAGGAGGGAGCTGGAGGGAGGGGCGGCAGGGTCTCCGAGAGTTCAGAGACGTTTTCTAAAAGTGGAGTAGACGAGGAGAAGAGCCAGAAGACACTAGAGAGACAGAAGGGAGACATTGTTTGGTGTTCTTTATTAATTGAGTGGGAAAAACATCTGGAGCAACTGATAATGTGGGAAAAATGTTATATCAGTCAATGTTAAAAAAATGTTTTAAATGAGCTTCTCCTGAAAATCAGTTCATCACATTTAATACTAAATCACATTGTTAATGTAGCAGTATGGCTACTCTTCTTCTTGTTATTTTTTATCATTTTTTTTAAAGCATATCAGAAGATTTCAGATTGATCCCCTGCCTTTCTGGCTGCCCTTGGTTTGAGTTAGTTTCAGTACAGCATAAAACCCATCTCGCAAAGACTTTAAACTTGCTAGAAAAGGATAAATTCAATAAATCCTGACACTTTATTCATTTTGTCGAGGTTATCGTAAGATAATGCCATGAAGAGTCGAGGCTGTTTTTTAAAACCATTTCATATTGGTGTGTTTAAGGGAACTCCAACAACTAATATGTTAGAGTCAGCTGCTGAACAGAAACTGCTGACAAAGTTCACATTGTACTTGTTTAAATGTCCATGTTTGTTAATTGTTTCTCTTCTTAGATTTTCTGGTAACGTAGCTCATCAATGCAATGCTTTTCGGCCCCCAAATGTTATGTCAGATGTTAGGGTTTCCCTGAATGCACTGAGAAGAAAATCCACCGAGATATATTTCCTCTCAAGCAGGCAGAGTCTCTGAAAGGTTATTTTTATATTGCACTGGCATGGACTGACAACAGTGACTGCATGCAAGGTAAGAAAAAAAAAAGTAGTAGTTGTGAAAAAATGACTTTCTCAGCTACATGAAGTATGCATTTGTAAATAGGTCATTATGATTGTTTTGATGTTCAATGTCGAGTCTCTGTACCATGGTCAGAAGCTTGTTCATGCACATAACAGAATTTTGGGGGGAAACTAAATGCTGTCTTTTATGACATATTTGTCAAATGAAATATATACTGTAAATATCTGAGTAAATAAATGAATATACACAGTCATCAGCCTTCAAAATCCACTGAATTCCAGTGAATAAAACACAGTGAATTTGGCTGAGGGTGAGTGAACAAGAGAGACGTGTGTGTGTGTGTGTGTGTGTGTGTGTGTGTCTTGATATATTTAACTGAGTGTCACTACACTTTTTCCACCTTGTTAGTGAATCTGGCGAGTGTGGGAGAAGGAGGTGGTGGTGGGTGACAAGAGATACCCAGTGTTGATATAATTAAAAACTAATTTTGAGGGTTATTACTTTTTCACCTGATTTCATCTAAATCTGGCAGGTTGTTGCTGAGGGAGAGACGGGAAAATATAGAGAGAGAGAAAGAGCGAGGGAAAGAGAGAGACGACAACAGAGACTGAGAGTCTCCATGTAATAATTAAAACCTCCTTTGAAGGCTACCCTTTGAAAGGCTCTTTTCTCAACACCCAGCCACCGCGCAGCTAAAGAAGCCCTTCTCTTTAAAGTCGTAGTGCTGATGATGATCTCAGCCACTGACTTATCTAATTCCTCCCTCTGAAGTCATGGAGAGAGGCGTTTGTTTGTGTTCGGGGTGTGTGTGTGTGTGTGTGTGTGGGGGGGGGTGGCTTCACGGCCTCTGGGAGACGAAGGGTGGGGTCTGTTTGGTTTCTGCCTAGGCACTTTAATCAATTTATTAATTAGCCACAATTATACTGTTAATTAGGAGCTGATGGTGATTTGATGAGTTGTGATTGTTGTCTTCTTCCGCGTCCTTCGAGGCAGGCTGAGGGGAAGTGGAGAGAGAGACTGAGAGACAGTGATAATATAGAGGGAACGGGAAAGTGAGTGAGTTAGGAAGAGGAGTAAAGAGTGACAATTACTGTGTATTACATGTTGCTGTACGACAAGTACACTTCACAGAAAATGAATCGGATCTGTTAAGAGCCAACAGATTGAAACCTAACTTTCCTGCACCAGCTGGGTATCACTGTGTGTGTGTGTGTGTGTGTGTGAGACTATTATTCTGAGCGATACAGTGCACCTACTTGAGGCATTGGAACAAACGGCATCCTGACAGGTCCTAAGGCCGTCACTGTAACAGCATGTAATTACAGTCTGCATGGTACAGTGTGTATGTGAATATAACTGCGTGGGTGTCTGTATGCGTGTGTGTCTATTTGAATGTGTGCGTTACAAAGTACAATTAGAAGCTTTAAAAAGAAAAACAAAAAAATCTTGACTAACCCTCCTGCAAGTCTGAGGCTGCAAAGAAAAATAAGCTATGTCAGAAAAGGAAAGAAAAAACATGTAGAGAAATCCTGTTTAAACACAACATAATTATAAGCTGTAAAAGTTATATTTAGCAAACATGAGAAGAAAATGCAAATGCTGTTTTGGTCGGGCAGTTTGTGTAACTACCTTGTTTTTCCTCTAACTTTCTCCCTGCGTCTCTCACATACACATCACTTAACAAATATACACACACTTAGTCTCTTACTCTGTTACTATGATATGAGTGCACTTCATATAGGTCTGAGGGCACTGGTTGCCATGGAGACAGTGTTGCGGTGTTATACGATGGAAGGCCTCGATTGACAACAGCTCTTCAGATCTATGCGAGAGGAAACTTTCAGACTCGCTGAGGAAGTTGACTTGCTGTCTCTTGACGGGTTCAGGATGTTGTTTGGTGAAGTGAAGAGTAAAGTTGGTTTCAGACAAGAGCAGTTCGGGGAGAGAATCAATCTTGCACATTCTGTATGTTCTGTACAATGTTGTATCTTCAAACTAATGTGTCCAATACACAGTAGGAATAGGAAATGCATACTAAGAGTACAAATTGTCAGTTTTATTATTAAAAGCCCTGCAGATATTCATGCTACAGAAAAATATCTCCTCTTGCCGGATGAAAGTGGAAAATCAGTTGGAAGAACCTCTGAGAACGCAACGTATAGATGTTTTGCAAAAAATATTTTTGACTTGATGATGGCGCGAGATGAAAAGTTAAGGGATCACCAAACTTCTTACAATTTATCATGAGGGGGACATGAATATCTGTACCAAACTTCATGGCAATCCATCCAGTATTTCACTCAAACCTCATGGTGGCGCTATATGAAAAGTAAAGGGATCACCAAAGTCATTAGGAGTCATCCTCTGAGGATATTTGTACCACATTTCATGGCAATCCATCCAATATCTGTCAAGGCATTTCACTAAAAGCAAAAAAAAATGTCAACTTGCACTTGGTGCAAGAGGTCTGGGAATCACCGAAGTCATTATGATTCATCCTCTGGGAACCACGAATAACAAACGTTTATGGGAATCCATCTAATAGTTGTTGAGATATTTCAGTTTGGACCAAAGTGGACTGACCAACACTGTCATCCCTTGAGCCATGTCGTTAGCATGAGACCTGTTTTTAAAGATTTACTTCGGTAAGAGCGAAGGGGCTTGGGACTGAGTGACACAAACAGGGTTGGGAAGTGTTGAGAGACGGACTAACACATTGTTGGTTTTGGTCTTTTCATGGGATTCGTTGACAATAATAAAAATATAGAATAACACCAGCCTTATTTTTTAAACAAGGTATTAAAATTAATTATTTTTCCAGCACATCTTAATGAGATTATGCTTTGAAATATAAATTTAGGCCTGGCTATATCAGTGTTTGGCAGACACCGGCACAAATATTCCTGTTTGATGAATGTTATTTTTCCAGGAACAAAGGCAAACATTGTTCTTAGCTTGTCATATTGTACATTTGATCATAAAAAAAAAGGTAAATTTTCCTGTTGCCTGAAAGTAGAACATCAGTTGGAAGAACTTTTGAGAAGTAGAAAGTTTTAATAAGTTTCAATGCAACGTGGAGATGCTTTGCAAAAAAGATAATGAAAGTTTCACAAAATAGATAACATTACATCTCCTCTTCCCTCGCTTTCACACCCACACCCACACTTGCAGATTCTTTCTAAAGATTTTTTCCTTACTGTTTGTGATTATCTATTTTTCATCAGAAAAATAGATCTGAGCTGAAATCTCTCCTCAAAATGAGTTCCCCTGCAAACAGAAGTGGTAATATCATATGTGGTACTTCAGAATCTTGCACCTCACAAGCTGTCACGCCACAGCATTATCCAGTATTATCTGTAAACTTATAATTTTATTTATGCTTTTTCTTCATTCCCTTAACAGACTGCATGTTTTTCCATCTCCCCCTCCCTCTTTCTCTTTCTCCCTCTCTCAGGTAATGCTGTTGTGATTGCTGTAAATCTTAGTGATTATGTTTCAGGGCAGATCTCGGCTTATCCACAGGCAGGATCTGGTAGGAATGGTGATGGCGGTGTCGGCGGTGGGCGTAGGGCTGGGGGTGTAATCAAGGAAATACTTTGCTGAATTATCCTCCCCGCAATGAGTTTCCTGAAGTACCTTTTCTCGTCAGTGGAGTGATTACTGTAGGAAGTCGTAGAGGGTGTTCGCAGGCCCTAGAAGAAGTTTCAGAAATTGAGTCAAATGAAAATAAATGAGCTTTCATACACATCAGGGATTGATGTCGTACATGGCGCGTGTCATGCTTCCGTGAGTTAATGCAAAACCTCACATGCTTTGAAAAAAACATTCATGCTGAAATGAAAAAACCTGAATCCATACGTTTTCTACTACTTTATTCAACTGCATGTAACTTTAATTTACAACTGATGATAGTAAAGTATTATTTAAAAAAATAAAAATAAAAAATCCACTTGTGTACTCTGACCGTGGCCCAGACACTTTCATGTGTGTAGAGTCATTTGACCTGACCTTCACACGTGGAAAAGAACTGCTGAACAGAGGCAGCCAGGCATCACCAGAGAAGGAGAAGATAGAGAGAGAAGGCTGTGAAGTAATCCCCATTTTAACAAGTAATTCATTATTTATTTGTAAATCTTGCGAACAAGATATTATTTTAGCCGTTTCCATTTCTAATTAACTTCTCATTTGTAGCAGTCTGGTTTACCCTGTTTAACGTACAGTGGGAAACAGCTGTTCCAGAGAGATGAGACACAGAGAGATGTAACCATGTGGTTTTATCTTCTTCTATCTAATACGACTGTTTCCTCTAAAATCACACATCCACACGCCAACTTACGCAAGCAATTCAAAAAAACATGCATGTACACACAGACACTTGCACACACTTTGATCCATGTACACACACACACAGAAACGAGCACAATTGTACACACACACACACAAACACTGATGCAACAAAACAGCAACAACTGAAGCAGCACCCTGATGATAATTGCAGATGAGAGGAGAGGCTGGTCCACAGTGAGGTGGCATAATGCCCCAAACAGACAGATAGCGGAAGAGTTTCTTTAAAGTTTGTCGTGGCGCAGCAGGACGCCGACACAGAGGTCAGATAAGACATCAGACTCTGAAGTCGAATCAGACCAGACGGCAGGTTGCAGCACCACCGCTGAGAAACAATGCACCAGTAGCTGTGAATTTATTCAAGATTGAGTGTAATATACCAAGTTAGAGAAGCTGAGTGGAAATCGAAAAGTTAAATAAAACTTCAAAAGACATTTTCAAAGTTCCTCAAAGCTGACAAAGTTTTTTTTTTTTTTTTTAAAGTTACACAAGGCTTGGCTCAATAATTAGAACAACCTCATTGCACAGTTCATGAATGGCGGTGCTCTGAGTAAGTGAAGGCTCACTGCACTTGTCAAGGTCGCAAAATGCCCAATGCACACACCAATATATACTGCACACGTTACAATGAGGAGGCACTGAATAGGTGCTGTGACAGTGTAAAGCAACCTCAGCAGGAGCACCCGTTCAAAGGTTAAAACTAAGATGAAAGCGCAGGTGTACAAGGAGAGGGAGAAATTCAAATGAACAGTAAAAGATGAAGAATAATGAGCAACCTGCCGTCACCTCTTGATTTTAATAGGGGATAGCAAGAAGAGTTTGTTGGCTGTGTGTAAGTCAGAGCGTAAACAAGCGGCTCTGTAACAGGATATCAGAAATGGGAAAGCGTCCACCGTGACCGCCACAAATGTCAGTCCTGCTGGCACATGCCAATTGCATTTCTTTGATTTTCCCCTTCAAATGGAAGCATGGAAGTAAACATTAGTGGTTACAAAAGAACAATAACAACTACTCACACAGTACTAATGCAGAAAGGTTTCTTCTCTTGTGAATGTGTTCTGAAAGCCTATTCATTTGTATTTAACCCAGCTGATTTCATGTTCGACCAGCTCCTGTACTCATACTGGGGAACCGGTAATGCCTTTGAATTGTACAACAGACTTTCATTTAACTTCTGAATGCGACAGGCAGAAGTCTATCAGCTACTACATCACAGGGAAAGATACAGGCAATCATACACACTCACATCTATTGAGAAATCCACCTGATGACATGCTGTTTTATTATTTATTACCTAAAAAGCACTACTGCCTAAATGTCACTAGTCTGCCAGTAATGACTTTCTTTTGCATTTACATCTACCTATTTAATGCTGGCAATAGTATATTCCTTTCCAGAATGTGGTGAAACACTAAACCCTAATGTAGTTTAGGGTGCTGGAGACCCAGGACCCCCTTTAACCAATCATACTTAACATTGTTTTATCAGCTTGATGCTACATGACTTTTCCTAATTTTATGACAATTGCGTTTAATGCAATGGATTTTCATATAGTTTTATTCAGCGGGTCCTTTTTCAGACTGAACATGTTTTTATGCAGGATATAATTTGTACATTAGTAGTGACAAGCAGTCTACTTCAAACCTTTAATTAACACACACTAATTGTAAAAGATTTGCAGCTAATTTTAGCTTGCAAAGTGTGACTTTTCGAAGCAGTGGAGAGATTATTCTATGTCATTATGTCTTTTGTTCTGCAACTGCCCTCTGTCTAATATCCACATTGACTTCGCTCCATTTGCCAATACTTATCCCCCCTGAAGGTGACATTTGTTCTGCTTATTTCCTCCACACGGTAAAGGCCAACAGTTGAGGGGAAACAGATGGGGAATTCTGCTTCTCAGTGCTGACGATCAGCATTGCTCCACTGTTTCATTCAAAAATATTTAAGTATTTTTTAGCTTTATACCACAACTCGCCCTTCCACTTCCTCAAAACAAAAATGATCTTACACTGGTCCCATCAATAAGCTGAACGTGGCATGGCTGACGTTTTATTACTATTATTATTATTCTACCCACTCTAAGGAAGGAAGTTCCAGGTGGCTATGCTTATTAGCATCTTGCTGAAAGTAGTTATTCTGTCTCTCAGTAACCTTTGAGTTAGTTCCATTGCCTGCATGTACTGGCAAATATAATGTCAATAGCCAACGGAATCTAATGTTTTTCAGTAAGTTCAGTATATTGCAGTTCCTGACTACATAAAAAAAGGAAGGAAAGGATGAAATACTGAAAGTGCTGTGCAATTTCAATAGTGACCAACTCAGTTTACACAGTCTTCAGCTCAATGTAGATTTGTGTTTTGGTAAGATCAGCACACACACACACGCACGCACGCACAATGGTTCACTCTTCCAACGATTTGAAACAAAAATAGACAAGAATGGGAAGTCTGAGAGGGAATATTTTTATTACATTTGTCAAAACTGGTCTATGTGCAGCACCATTCCTCTGCCTGCCCACGAACAGCAGGTTACATAAATGGTTTCAATGCTCCAGCCCACTCAGTGTTTTAGTGGGCAGTCCACAAGTGAAAGAATTAGAAATGCATGCATTCTCTAAATGACCTATGCTGCTCACATTCAGCAAGAAAAGTTAACAGCACTCGCAGCCAGTCTTCTGTGAACTCAGTTCATGGGCTACTATTTTGCATCAGTGATTTAAGTTCCAGTGCTGGTGCAGGGAGAAGTGAATGTTCATTTAGTGCAGCAAAAACTAAGACTGTGGAGGGCTAAACTGAAAGGGTTTTCAGATACAGATATTGGATTTATGCCCATATTGTGTCTCATATTGGCCAATTTTGACGGTTTAACCTCATCCAAGATGTTTTAGCTGCCTGAGTTGTCAGTTGAAAACAGTAGTATACTGTATATCCAGTTAAAAGACACAAACTGCACATGACAGTTCTGCGCGATTACAGGGATGGAGACAAGAATATTTTGGCTACCAGAGTGTTTGCAGTCTGAGTCAAGCCCGACCGTCAGACACAAGCAAAATAGTACTTCAGTACTCAGCGTAAGAGAGAAAGCTCTATGGCTTATGATAAATGACTGGATTTACTTCATATGTGTCTGTATAAATCTGCACACCGTTCATTGTTTGATTCATTCATATTTTAGCTATATTAATTCTGACTGAGTCTGACTGAACTCCAAACCTACAGTAGAAGCTGAAGCAGGAATTTACCAGCAGGAGATCAGCATCTTTATCAGTGCTTCTCTGAAAGCTGCACGTGTTGTCACCATAAGAGACAAAGATGTGACAAGCAGTTGGAAAGAGATTTTACACCTGGTTGATGAACTTTCCTACTAACTAATCATGAAACTTTAGTTCGCTGCTTCTGTGTTCAACTTTTACCACGTTACAAACTGTCCTCTCAACACCCACTTCACTCGCTGTGACTTCAGTTGTCTCTTACTGTCCCTTCAACTGTAATAGGTTTTCATAAATAAGATCCAATACATGGATTAAAAAACAGCATACCACAGTCACAGGTCAGTGTATCTACCCTCACAGAATATTCAACCACTGAAAGGAAATGACAAAAATACAGAGACATGCCAAACACCTTTATTTTCCAGTGTAAGAAAGAATAATTTATTTTCTATTCAGCTTGCAGTTTATGATAGTAGCCGATAAAAAAAGAAAAACAAGCAAAAAAAGAAACTCCACCATGAACTCTAGACTCAATAGTGACACTGCCTCCTCCTCTTCAAGTATCTTCTCGATTCCTCCTCTCCTCACTCACCGCCTCTTCGCCATCCTCTGACCTCCTCTCCGGTCTTTTTTTTCACTTAATAAGGAAGCTGAGAGACAGAGGAGGATTAAAAGGAGTAGAGAAGGGGAAAAGAGAGAAACAAAGAAGAGAGGGGGAGAAGGAGAAAGGGATATAAATAAAGTGTTTTTTGTTGTGGTGAGAATGCAACACATTTTTAACAGAGGCCAAAAAATGAAGCTAAAATCCCGTGGCTGTTGATGATTATCTTGATAGAAAATGCTTATTGCAGGTTCAAACTGTTTCTGGAAGCATGTAATCAGGCAAAATTGCTCAAATGCTTGCTGAAGATGCATCCGCCTCCATCAAACAGGAAAGGGAATTGAGGAGTGGCAGACTTGCCCCTAAACATGTCTATATATTTCATTCAAAACTCAAAACATGCACTTCACAGTCAAATCCAATGTAAATGTGTAATGTGTGTAAATGTGTGTAAAAGTGTCTAATCCCACTTAATACACATCTGCTCTATAGACTTATGCCACTTGCCACTGCTTCCTTATTACGCAGTTTATTTTTTGTTGCTAAGCAGATCAGATGTTTATATATTTCATATAAAACAACATACTGACCTATACATTGTAGGAATAAAAAAAAAAAAAAGCATATTCAAGCAGTTCTTCTCAGACTGACACAGCCAGCCACAACTTTACTTCTCTACAAATCACATTCCACATAATTATTGCCATGATCTTCCTTTTGTATAGTATAGAGTAGGGCTCTATCAAAGCATTCTCACCTCAAATACTGTGGGTTTCATGCTTTAGTTTATGGGTCTGTCCATTTCAAATCATTTTCAAAAAGTTTCCTCAAAAGAACTCTGTCATTTGGCATATATTATCGGGGAAATAAAGACAGTGTTCAATTGGTACATTTCCAATAATTAATTTTCAATTAACTGCTAGTGTAACATAGAGAATCTTTTATTCTCTCTTGTTTACAGGCAAACATACAGTCCCCATAATTGGTACCAAATTACAGAGGTTTTTCTTCCAGGAAATTAGAAAATAAGTCTCAATTACGGACCTGTAAAATAAAGCGTTACCAGTTTTATACCACGACTAAACTCTCCATCAATGGATTTAAGTCACTAGACAACAATCTTTGGACTTTAAGCCCCTCCACTGAGCTGGCACAATGCAGTTTGGTTCTATTTTAAGTGACAGGTCACAACAGGATTCAAGACCCCATGACAGTAAATTATCTGCCCTGGTGAAGTGCCCTCAACATCTTGAATCCCCTCCATCTCCAGAGGTGAGTTTCTGCAGCTGGAGGTTTTCTGGCGTTGTGCTGTAATATCCTACAGCTGCTCCAGTGACGATGAATTGGACCCAGACTCTGCGGACTTGCAGAGTGTTTTCTGTCACACATTAAATCTTTTTTATTTAGTGGCGACCTTTAGCTTAAAGTGGGACCAAATTGCTGCTGTTCTGGGTCACTACGCTGAAGGGTTTTAGTGTCCAAACACATTCACTATATGACAACCTACAGAAACCTTCTACAATGGATCCAGGATTTCTAATACTCAGGGTAAAGAAGAAAATAAATGTGTGAATATACTGTATATTGAGTGTACTGCAAAACGTCAAAGAAATGTTATGAGTCAACAAAATCAGACTGCAAATCTCTGTTGAAGTTTTAGCTGTAAGATTGGTCTCTAGAGAAGAACCTTGGCGCTGTGGCTTGTACATTTTGGTGGGAGCGTTTCCAATCGAACAGCTGTCTTAAGATCAATGAAATAATGGGAATGGATGGATCCTGTTTTGGCGTGGATTTTTCCACTGTGTCTGCAATAACTTTGCAGTGATTTTATGTCAACTTCAGTGATTTTAAGATTAATTGTATGCTTGTATATTGTGTTTGAATAACTGTTGAGTAAGCTGGATGAAACGAGTGCGAGCATCTACCTGTAGGGGTATCCATGGTACTTGCTCCTGAAAATGGAGAGCAGGAAGCTGAAGAAAAACACCACCAGGCCAAGGCCAACCAGGCAGATGACTGGAAAGAGACAGGCACACACACACACATCACAAAACTGCTGGTTAGAGGCTTCTAACACCAATTGCACAACTGGACTATACATGAAACTGAAGCAACTGTACACATAAGAATCAGAATAAAACATTAAGTTAAAAAAACAGTACATAAAAAACTGCAACATTATCTCTAAAACTGAAGTTACTATAACTACACTTGATGCTTTTGAGTTTCCATATTTTTCAAACTTTCTGCAGGTCCTCCAGACACCCTGATATATGCATAATAATTATTAGACAATGGCCTGTGAGAACATTTGATTCCTGGCTAAAGGCAACCATTTAAATCATTTCACGCACATTATAACCGCTGATGCAACACTGTTTGATCTCTGTTCAAATTAAATGTGCTTGCAGGGTTTAGACATGGTACACACTGAGAGAATCCTCTTCTCTTCATGTTGTAGGTTCACACACACAAAGACAAACATGTAAGCACCTACACAGGCCTAGACACGCACAGCCAAATGATGGGAAAAATTAAACATTTGAGATTTGCTAAAATGCTAGTAGCAAGGGCGGCTCTTCATGATACCAAAACCTTTTAATATCCCTCAAGTTACAGGTATGTGCCACTGCCTCTTTTTCTCATCATCAACCCAGAAAATTGTGTTTGCAACTATTAACATCTTTTTATTTCCTCAGTGGCTATTCTCAAGTGAAATATACATAAGCATGATCTTTAATCTTCAGTGGAATTGTGTGTGCGTCTGTGTGTGTGGTTGTATGCACACACCCTCATGCAGCGGCTAATCCTTGAGAAGCGCTGTGTTAAATTAAACTGTCACCACCGACTGATATTGTTAATCAGGGATTAGGATGAGGACCTCTCCTGGAGACTGAATAGCGAGATATGCGCTTGTTCTCACTGTGTGTGTGTGTGTGTGTGTGTGTGTGTGTGTGTGTGTGTGTGTGTGTGTGTGTGTGTGTGTATGTGAGAGAGAGAGCGACAAGGCAATGTCAGAACAAAAGATTTGGCTTGGAAAATGTAAGACAGATTCTCAGTGTCAATTTGTGTGCATGTGCCGTCATTCATCTCAAGGGCAGTTTGTGTGTTGTGTGTGTGTGTGTGTTCCATGATCTGTAAAGCATGTGTGTATAAGACTACATTTGCTGCCATTGCTCAGTGTCCAACATAACTGTTCTCCTTTCTTTCTTTCATTTACGCATATCATACATATACATACATAGAGAAAGAGAAAGCATATTGAATTGAGAGAGAGAGAGAGAGAGAGCAGCAATTGATAGGACATCCAAGTCCTAATGTGTCTACCACGGTCACATACACAAACACACAGGAGGCCCACTCAGCAGTATATGTGAGGGTGCACTTTCTTATACTTCTATTCTTGTGAGGACCAAAGGGCATCAGCCACAAGGGTAAATTGTTTAAAACACTTTGTCATTCTTACTTTAAATACATTTTTTAAGAGGTGAAAGAACAGATCTGGGGTTCAATAAAGGTTACACATAACACAATGTCCTGACAAGTATTGTAATGTGTGTGTGTGTGTAAGACATTGACTGAGTGACTTGATTGAGAGCACTGCATATTTGAGACTGCGTCTCCAGGGAGAGCCCTTATGCCCCTGCGTTCCCCGGGCTGCCACATTCACGTATGTGCCTGTGAGTGCGTGAGCGACAGAACGTCTGTGTATCTTCATTAAGTATAGTGGGATGTATTTCCTATAGCTCATCAATTATGACTGAGAGGCATCTTAGTATGCTGCCATGGATAATGACACTCCCGTACACACACGCACTAAGCATGCTAATATGCTAAGTGATTTATGACCTTGGCGAAATGACAAGTTGTTTAAGCTGAATGATTTCCCTCAATGACAAAGGTGGTAATCCCTCTTTTGACTGTATGACTTGGCTCAATTCAAATCATGATATATTGGCATGGTAAAAATACATTTAGATTTCCCCAGCATGAGGAAGCCGATAAACATATTAAGTTAAGCCTATCTCATTAGGAGGACAAATATGAATAGATATTGTGAGGCTAAATGGTTCTTTGCAGTTTATTCTTTGTTTAGCAACTGGCTTCAAGAGACATTAACTGACTCAACCTCTGGATACAACCACCCACAATGATTTCATTGTTTTTATGCCTGTAACAACAAAGCCTGCTGCCTTTTTCGTTTGGCTTGTTAATGTTCACACTGCCCAGTTACAGATGAACAAGGGCTTATAGATAAATGTTTAATGGATTCAAGTTCCTGGAAACTTGATAACTGGTAAACCATTTCCAACAAAAACAAACTTACTTGCATCGAACATACTGCCTCCAAATAGTACATTTATGGACATTTGTGTGGTTACGCATGTGTATGGGCAAATGTGAGCGCGCCTTTATTGTGTATATCAAGTGTAGCATGTACATGTGCAGGCTGTGAAAACTAATTTCCCCCTTTAGCTCTCTATAGTAATAAAACGAATTAATAACTAAACATAGATAGCAAACTGATTTTTCCTTGGTTCTTTTATTATCACTTTATTATTTTATTGTCATTTTTTAAAACGTCAACATCTGTTTTTTTTTTACACCTTGGTTTTTCATGGGTCTACAAGAGGAATAGTTATTCTGCAGTATCACAAAATTAGGAGCTAAATAAAAAGATAGCTTAAGTCTTTGTATTTTGTCCTATAGTTGGCTTAATTTCATTTTAACTCATACGTTTCTTGAAATGTGGTACTGCTGTACAGCATGTTGGCATTTCACCAAGGAGATATGGTCATTTTTGGGTTGCGGCCTTGCTTTAAAAGCTGTCTATTGTATTTTGTTCTTTCACAGACCCATCTCACTTTTCCCTGACTCTTCAATTTCTCTTTCTCACCCCCCCCCCATCCTTGATGTTTCACTCTCATTCACATTTCATCCTCCTTCACTTTCACCATCCTTCTGTCTATCTCATTTTGTAACTCCATTTACTTGTTCAGTAACTCCCTTGCTGAGAAACAGTGTGTGCAATATGATTTCTGGTGCAGATGCCCACAGAAGCACCAGATAACTTCCTGTAGTATAGAAGCTATATGCCAAGGATTTAACACCCACATCCAGTGATTACATTACCATTCAAGCATAATCCTCTCTCTATTACTGACAGATGACTATTCTCCATGCTGCTTTATAATACACTTATTTAATTTGTGAGTTCATATGTGTGTGTGTGTGCGCGTCATCCCAATGACACTGGTGGGTGGGATATAAAACTGTTTATGCTATGCAACCTTGTGTCTTGATATTGTGCGTGCTTTACGTAACATGCGCAGCAGCAAAATGTAATCTGCATGATGTGTTTGCTTCAATGTACTGAAATAAGCAGGTGGCAATTATACAAAGGAAGAGGTTGAATTAAAGTAGCTGATAGAATAAAAAAAATAGGAGTTTCTGCACATAAGAACAGAAGGTAAAGAAAGGGAGAGAGAAAGAGTGAGATGGAGAATGAAAGGATGAACAGAGAAAGAAAGCGAGAGACCTGTCGGAAATGAAGAAGCACAGAGAGAATTGAGTCCCCTGTGCTGTACACGTGATATGTCAGCATTACACAGGTGATAATTATGTGAGCACATATGCATGTGTGTCTGTGTATGTATGTAGATGTGTGTGAGTGTGTGTTCATGTTCTGTCTGATACTGAGAAACAAGCCTTGAAGTACTTATAAAGTCATTATCATTTTAATTGCCAAGCTTTAACATCTCAAGGAGAACCCGTGGGTAAAGTAGAACAAAAAGTTGATAACCTTGCCTTTAGATTTTTTTGGCGTGTGCATACGTGTGTATGCATCAGTGTGTGGCCTCACAGAAGCAATTGAAAGGCTTCTCGAGTTGCTTTTTCATCACTCGGACTCTAATTAAAATCCACTTGTGTGTAACTGCGTCTCTGCGTTTGAGGTAATTACCAGTACAGGCCATCTAATATCTAACTCCCCTTCTCATAATCTAAAGATTATGCAGAAACTCTGCTTGGAAAAGGTTGAACGCCAGTCAATATGTTAGGAGTCTTGTTTCCGTTTTGTAAAGTAATTTTTATGCGTTTCTGTATTTTGTTGTGGTCACTTTAAAGAATCACAGGTTGTCAGTAACAGGAAGTTATCTCATGTGACCAGTAATCAGAAAGCAAGTGAGCATGAGTGCGTTCCAATACCCATACTACCATACTGTTTAGTATGCCAGAAAAATATTTAGTATGTGCCAACACATAGTATGTCAAATGCAGTATGCCAAAAATACCAGGATGTCCTACTGCATCCGGTTGCATTTTGCAGTATGCAAGCCAGCATGCTTTTCTGGCTATTCTGAGCGGAAGATACGTCACATCCACTGAGTCGCGAGAGAGCACAGAGCACAGACAGATGACAGCTCATTGACAGATGATAGAAGCAGAATTTCGTGCTACAGACTGCGACGGATGTATGAGCAAGAGGGTCAAAGTTCAAGGCACAATGTTATGATGAACCCTATGTCCTAATTATATGCATACGTCATGCAACAGTATGTACTTTGTAAGGGCAGAAAAAAGTCGACTCAGAGATGTTGTTTTATTGCATCTGATCTAATTCAGTGACATCTGCATAAATCTTGTGCCTTCGGTAACATCATTGGCATGTAGTGATTGTTTTGTTGTAATCTACAATTGCAGATCATTATTTATGGGACAATGTTACATTCTGTTAAGTTTGATGCTAGAAATCTACCGAGTTACTACTGCTAATGACTACACCGTCATTGTAAATTCATATAAGAATAATTACAAATAAATGAATGAACAGGTAATTGATTACATGTTAAATATGATGCCATATATAACATTTGAAGTTAAATGTACAATAAATACATAAAACCTTTAACAGTAAAAAACAAGGGAATTTAATTCATATTAAAGACTGAGTTGGTATATTTACATTGTGTATATGTGTACATGTTAAAAGCAAGCATAGTGTTGATTATGCTTATTAAATGTCTTTTTTTTTGTATCTATCCTTGCACGGTCAAAAAACTTTCTTCTGTCTTCAGAGTCTTCAGAAGGCGTTTATCTGACTGTCAAGTTATATACAGCACATATACCGAGGGCAGCACAGCCAGTATGTCATTAGTATGGTCAAGTGACCACCTCCCATTTGAAATGATGAACTGTGTTACACCCTCAACACTTCCAGACAAGACTCATCAGGAGGTGTCAGGGACAATCTGCCCTTCAATCAAGAGATGTGTACATTTTGTTCACAGTGTGTCTTGTTGGAACAGAACTCATTTGTGTTTCCTTTTGACAAAAAATGACAGCACGTCAATGGTCCAACATGTAGCATTTTAAAGCTGGTCTCTGTAATTTCCATTTTAATTGTCTGTAATGTTATGCATTTGAATCTACAGCATGAGGCCACTTGTCATTTTTCAGTAGTTTTAAACCTCTTAGCACTGGAGGGGCAGACAGAAATTTTACAGAAACTCAACATGACAGCTTTTGACATCAATTAATCTTCCCCTCTGTGACCTCTATGCTGTATTTTACATTATATGCCACTTGCTCAGACCTTTGAGGAAATCTGCTTGACTGCTTTAAGCAGGGAGCAAGATAAAAGCCTTCCCAACATGTTACAGTAAAGCATAACCACAAAAGCACCAAGGGCTACTAGTAGAGACGTCCTCCTTGCTAATGGAAGTAACACGGTTTCTGGAATATCTGGTCTTAATTCTGCCAGACCACCAGTACTAATACAATATGATACCAATTCAACAATTAATTATAGTTTATTCAATTATATATTTTAAAAAAAAGTCCAAATTGCACCGTTAAAAACAATGACTGGTTTGTAGTAAAACACTGTATTACTTCAAACAACATGAAACTCCCAATTAGAAAACTGCTTCGACTAAAACCTTAAAACAGCATTTGTGCAGTTCAGGGGCCCCATTATTCTTGATAACTTTACAAAGACCCTCCATTTTGGGTGGCCTTGGGAGCACAAGGTTCAGGCACATTTTGCACCCAGACACACACTGGCCTAGGAGTTTAATTGTCATCTGAAATTCATCTTCAGTGTAATCAGTGGAGTGCACCTCTACCACTGTGCCGGACTGACTATGGTTTGCATAGAAAATTCTCTGCCTGTCAAGAGCAGGTGCAGAGCTATACTAGTACTAGTAGCTAAGAGAACATTTGATCAAGATGTGACACAACAAAAAAAAAAGCTTCTTAAGAAAGAAAAAACTGCAGAAATAACAAATTAGCAAAATATAAAATGATTTCATGACAAACAAAAATGGGGAGGAGACATTCATGCATGAATATTCATATGTTAATAGAGCTGCTACTGCACAATTGGGATTTTACGTGTTTGATGAGACATTTTCCAATCAACAATTGGCTGCAGGTACTTTTGGGAATCTGAGGAGATATCAGCCATATTGATTATATCTTCCACCTGCTCTGGTATGTTTGTCTGCTGCACTCAGAACAGCTGATCTGCTGCCTCTACAGTGGTGGTCCACCACCAGTTGTGATGATTTGTACTTTTCATTCCTTCCTAGCATGATTTTGTGTCATTCCATTTATTTAACATTACAATTACATTTATTTTAATTATAATTAAATTTTAACTGATGTTTTAAAATGCTTCCTGCAGCATTCATTTTAACATTTAACCATTATAATTATAATTTTGTGAGAAACAGACACACAAATTAGTTTCTTATGGTTCAGCTGAAGTGCAGCCTTAGCAAATGTTTGTCAGAATCTCTTTCCTTCATTAATAAGTAGCCTATTTTTATGTCAGACATAACTTAATTTTGAGTCCTTGATTTCTGATTTTCTGAGCTTGCCAGTCACCACTGAACTGTGCCTTTAAGCTCTTCTTCACTTGCAAATTGTGACTAGTTGGTGATTGCACTATTAGTTGCTGCTGTAGTAAATCAGATATTCATTTCAAGCAGATTGTTTTTGCATTTGTTTGCCTTTTATTGGACAGATCATAGACAGACCCAGCTGGATTCCAAATGCAATTTCAGTGCATGTGGTATTTGTGTAGAACAAGCAAAACTTTGGCTCTGACATGAATGTGAAGATAAAAAAAACATTACAGCTATCAGAAGAAAAGAGGCTTTTGTCAGTGCCAAACTGACTGCCCACACACTAGCATGTGATAACTAACGTTTAATTGTTTCAAGATTAATTTGAGTAATTACAAGCACACGAAATCATTTTCTTGCCAAGCCAAATCAGGTTACATAAATCTACCTGCTAGTCAAAATTTTTCAACCACAGCTCAAGTAAATTTAAATAAGGGTATATCATGGAGGAAATAAAGAAAAGGGGCCTTTGCATGCCAAAGTAAATCAAGCACCCCCCAGGCATATCTAAATACTGGAGTTGTGTATTCAGAGGCAGTTATGGGGCAGGTGAGGGGTCATCTCAGTGATTAACTGGAAAGCGAAACAAGTTCTCATTTTCGGAGCTGCTCCACCTAATTGACAGTTATGCAAATACACGTCACACTAATGAAAGTACTGCGATAATGGTTAATTTATGCATGGTGTGTGTGTGTGTGTGTGTGTGTGTGAGTACGTGTGTGCTCCCATCTCAATCTTATTGTCCAGCACTGCTGTTGAAACACAGCACATTTACTCCACTTTAATACTGTGTAATATACTTCGTCGTCTTTTCTTGGTCAAACCATTTCCAACTATTCCTATAAATACATATCAATACATTCAATTTGTTTCTAGATTTCGATTGTAGGAATCAAACAACCTCATCAACTGCATCTTGTAATGTGCTACCACGTGTTCTTAAATTGCCTTACAGTGCACCTACTGTTCCAACATCAAGGTGTAAATTACAGTACGCTCGAGAAATAGGACATGTATTCCAACAAAAGATAGGCTAGTGAACACAAAGAATAAGAGGAGGCTCCAAAGACATTTGTCCTATTCAGTGTAGCCTGGAGTGGTTGGGAAGCCAAGTAATGAAATGTTATTTTCCGGTGATAGAGAGTGGTAGCAAGAGGCCTTGTGAAGAAATGACTGCTTATGAAGTTGGCGAGTGTAAGTCCAATCTTAAAGAAGGAGAATCCTCTCAGCACTCAGGGTGAGTCTGACAGATAAGATCCTGAGCGGAAAAAGGATTTCCCTGCTGTTAATGTTGCAGTCAGAGGATGCCCTTTTCTAAGAGACTTAGGAGGCCAAACTGTAAACCTGAACTCGTGGCTTGCCTTTGACTATAAGACATTTTAATTAGTTAACACATTTGTAACTGAAAAATACCTGTGTGTCGATGTGTATGCATTTGTTCTACAGGAATTTTAACCTCTCCAGCACCAGTGCTACGTCTTGAAACACAGATTTTGATGCATACACATTGGGTGTTGCAAGGATAAATCACCTACCTGGTAGCTACAAGGTGGCTCTAACAACTATGCCACTCAGCCTAAACACACAAACACACAAACACACACACACAAACACACACACACACACACACACAGCTTACATTCCTGACAACTGTTTCACTCAGAACGCTCCAAAATTGAGGAACTGGAGCTTGAAAAAGGAAAGAAAAAGGACAATAATAATAATTTTAAAAAAAACAATGTTCTCTACTTACTTCTCCTCTTGCCAACGTCTCCCTTGGAGGTGGCAGCCTCATTTAGCAGCACCATCCCCATGGTGATTGCAGCATCTGGGACAAGGTTGTCATGGAAACAACGCACTCACATACAGGAGGGGGAGAAGCTGGAAGTACACACTGCCCCAGGAAGAACTGCTGGACACTCATATGCACTTACAGATATGCACATATAGATACATGTGCATTGAAGCACTCAAGCATAGCAAGAACATCAGTCACATGTACTATAACAGCACAAAGTACATATATAGTGTGTGGACACAATAACATGAACACTTGCACAATATTAAGCAGTCCAGTACAATCCCTACAATAAACACTATCTAATTAAAGCTTTATGTTTGGATGAGACTGTGTCAGAGAGGAGTTAATTAACCTGATAATTTAGAGGGCTGCAATTAATGGTGTTTTGCATTACATTATACTGTATGCTGTAATAGAAAATTAAAATTAAAACAGGAGACTTTGCTGATAGGTCACTCTCCCTTTTAAGTATTGTAAAAAGGAGAAAATGTGTTTTCAAATGAATCACAAGCAGGTTTGTGTTAGTTTTTGTTCGAGAGAGGGCTCACATGGCAACACAAAACTAACAAATATTGAATTAAATCTGCAGCGGTACAGCCTTACCCTTGAAAGGAAAACATCGTAATGGATTCCCAATTCAATGATTTTTTAAAAGCCCACACAGATATAAAGTGAACTCTGTAAACATAGCGGACTAACAAACGCACAGATTACTGTAGACATGTCATGGTCCTCGCTTCTGTAGAAAATGATGATGTAAATTGTGATGGACTGCAACAGCACACAGTTGTAGAAAGGTACAACAAATTGATCCTGACTGAGCTGATTCTGAATCTTGTTGACGAGGAGATGAAAAAGTAATTGCTGCAAAGATGAGAAAAAGATTTTATGACAAAAGTCACTGTGACTGTGTGTTGATGAGATCTGTTATTTTGACTTAGCAATTAACTGCAAATACTTTTTACATTTTTGTAATTTCTATTCTCAGTCTGCAGTAATTATTGCACCATGGAGAGGTGGAGATCTTACTTTGAATTTCCTCTGCCAGGGTTTTATATATTTCCTTTATGTTTTAACATTTTTGGAGAGTTTTCCCTCATCTTTGTAAGGAGCTTGGACAAGGAGGGGAACCACTGCTGGCTTGGGTCTTTTAAGCCCATTGAGACATTTTGTGATATTGACATGACTGAAAAATCAATTGGTCATTTTTCAAACTGGTTGACCTATATTGGTACTATACTGAAATAAAGACATAAACATATGAACAGTTCATACAATATTGCGACCATCTCAATTTTATAGAAGCACGCAGTGCTCCATTCAACACTTGAGCGGTCCAAAATCACTGCAAAGCTCAGCCTCAGGTGGCTTATAATTACAGATTCTTTTCTTCAGCCTGCTCTGCATACAAATCCCAATAACTGAAGGAAACCTGACGGGGTGCACAAACACAGGCTGCCACATGAGGAGATACAGAGCAGGAACTGAGGCATCCTCTTGATGATGTGGTAACAGACACGATATGCTGCTGTGAGATATCTCCACATACAGCAATAGAGCTGAACCATGGAAGGTGGCAGTTTGGAGGTATTACAGTGGGATAATGAAGTCACGATAACAAAGGGAGACCTATCACTGTATAGAATAAGACAGTGCAACTGCATTGAGTTGTAACTATAACAACAGACAAAAGTCTGTTGTTATAGTTGTGTAGGTGTAGGGTGTAGGTTGCCTGCAGGGAAAAATCCCTGCAGGCAACCTACACCCATACCTGTAACACAACATCAGAAATGTGTGAAGCAGGTTAGCTTAATAAACAGACCACTGTGTACTGCCACTGTGGCAAGTGTCCTATCTGGCCATCGTATTGCTAGCTCTGCCGTCTGCATTTATTGTATCTGTCATGGTGTACCTTAATCATTCTGGAAAATATTTCCTGCTTGACTGATTGATATTAAAGTCAAACTGGAATATTGAGAATTATAAGATTGGCACAATTTTGAACAGGACAGGCTTATGTGTACATTACCAAAACAAGTCTGAGGAGTTGGATGGTGAAAGCTCTGATCCTAGTTTTCCTTGGCACCAAAATTTCAATCAATTGCTTCCACTCCGCTCCACTGAAACTGCTGAAGTTTAGAGAAGTCACCAAAATACCAAATAGGCACCAAATGAAATTCCAGATTGTTGTCACAAAAGGCCATGATTCGCCATAAGCCCACCTTGTTCAATTTACTTTAGTCATTAGACATTTTCATTGATCCTGTCCCATCTGATTACAGTGGAAAGAACACCTAATGCCACTAGGTACAGTCACACTATGCTTGATAAACAACAACTTTGATAAAAAAAAACTTCATATCATATGGCTGCATCTGTCTGTCCATATGTTCGTGTGCGTGTAAGAATGAGAGAAATAAATATATCTCTGTTTCTATTTCATACTAAATGGTATAGTTATGCAACTGCATGTGGTACCTGTGTGTGTGTGTGTGTGTGTGTGTGTGTGTGTGTGTGTCTGTGTGTGTGTGTGTGCATGCGTGTGCGAGGAATTAAACAAGGTTACGTCCATGGGGAGACTGCATCTATGACACTCAAAAAATGTGTTTACACCACCTGCACAGACAAGGGTAGGTGTGTTAGCATTTCAGCAGGTGTGAATGTGTGTGTGTGTTTCATTTAGATGTAATCAGATGGGCAGAAAATAAAAAAATAAACCGTGTGAGCGTGGACAAACAAATATTGCTCTGCAGCAGGTGCGACCTTGGACCTACTATTTCCCATGGGGACAAACACAACAGCTAGCAATGAACGGTATAATTACCATCACACATACAAAAGCACCAGTGCAAGTACACACGGGTACACAAGCAGACAGAAAAGTAGACAAACACAAACAGAAACATCTATCCTGCCAAACGAGTACACAAGGAAACACACACAGAGAGACACAGCCTATAATCTGGGGTTGAATTTGGAACAAATCATCCAAGGAGGTGAAGTTAAAAGAGGACAATCTCTTGTCTTTGTATTGTTTGTTCAGTCCAGCAGGCAGCTTCCCTATGGAGAATGCACACAGATGACAAAAGCTTTCGTGTTGGGAAAATAAATGTAGCAGACAGCAAAATTGGATGCTGTTTCAGACATATAAAAGGTGGCTCCCTAGGTGTTGCATGTAAGCAAATAGAGAATTAAGGGAATTCTTTGCCAAAATGGGCTGTTGGACATTTCAGAGAGTTCAATTGCTCTGCATGATTTGCATTTTGCAGCACCATGTTTCAATTTATGTCAAGACATGAAACATACAATCGCAAACACATTGGTGAAAGGATACTCAGAAGAAGGATGATGTGAGACTCAGCCACAAACTGAGCTTGACTGCTGCCATGAATATAACTCTGTGGAGGAGAGAAAGAGAGGGAGAGAGAGGCAGACAGACATATTAGTTTGACGTTCATTTCAGATGACAAAAGGTCAAATTTCCAAATTGAAGAAATAAAGAAAAACAGTAAAAAAACGGAGGGTTGAGTTATAAACAGTGAAGAACAGGATTGTACAGTGAGTGATCTATCAGAAAAGTTGGAAACAGCAAATAAAGAAAGGGATTTGGAAAATCATTAATAAAGAGGTCATAGGCTTTGTGACAAATGTCTTCATTGCACATAGTTACAGAATGACTAAACATCTGGTACCATCCCAAGAAAGAAACTTCTAATGGCTTATAAACCTAAAATGACGACCAACATCCCTTTATCTTTTGAGTACAATAACTGTCCTCGATATAAGCAAACCCGGACTTGGTTGTAGCCAAAATGGCGTCCAGTTAATCTTATCTTTTGCTTTATCATAATGGACACAGGAGATCTAGAACAGAATGGATAGTAACTTTTTCCTCCAAGGATATGCCTCATATGCAGCAAGGCAACAGCAAAATGCTTTTGTGTGTGTTTGATGCAACCACCAATGATTTTTTCAAATGTATGAACAGGAATATGTAAATTTTGTGTGTGTGCAGATCAGATTAAGAGTGCATTCACATGTCTGTGCTTGTGTATTGTGAGTCATAAAGATTTCTCCCATGTAGTGCGTAGGTGTATAGAGGTGCTACCTTTTCACTGAGTGGGCAGGAGGTCAATCTAACCCTACAGGAACACTCACACATACAGACACACACTATAGTGTATTAACTCACATTCATTGCCCAACTACTAAATGGAGACTCCCACTGTTCAACTTGCCTCTACTCTACAACCCTCTCTTAATGCATCTTTACTGCATTAATGCTGCTTCCGAATCTTTCAAGGAACAAAACTAGCACACAAAGTCAGTTGAACAATAATCTCAAAAAAACTCTGCTTTGTTCCATAAAATGGATAACACGGAAGATAATTCATCCAGATGTCTAGTCTTTTGGAGACTCACATTCATTCACCTGGAATAAGTAATGTCATGATCACAGGTTGTCATTTTGGGTTGGTTGCCAATTCTTTAGAGTGCAGGTCTTACTTAATATGAGCCAGTTTGAGGGCAGAACCAAGAGAAGCGAGAGTGGAGCAAGACGAGAGGAGAGTGGCGTGCTGCTGAGGGCGCAACCCTTTTTGTAATGGGCAATGGGCCTCATGAAAAAAAATAATTTAAGAGAATTTATTTTCTCTTAGGTACAAATGAAATTCAAGAGTGGTCCAGACCGGTCATATGAGTCATGTACAGATACTCTGCCTCTCTCCAAAGGAAAATTATATTATTAAACTGAAATCATAGTGTTTTATGTCTCTGTCCAGTATCATCCTCTGTTGCACCTGACAGTGTAACATCATCTTCTAGGTTAGGTTAGAAACTTTATTGTCCACCATGTGGAAAAACGTCTTTGGCTTCACCACAATCAACGAGTCATCAACAAATAAGACAATAGTAAAAAACAGTAAAAATCATTGGGAGAGCGGGGAGTTCAATCATAAGCAATCAAATACAGTTCAATAAGCCACATACAAAAAGTACAAAGTACAAATTCCGAAAACATAAGACAAATATACAAATTCAGCGAGGGGTGGGGTAAGGGAGTGGCCTTGTAAGATTGACTATGTATTTAATAATTTAATTTCGCTTGGGACAAATGATTTCTTGTAGACATTTTTGGTGGCTCGTGGCAATCTAAAGCGCCTTCCTGGGGGAAGCAATTCAAATTGTGGGTACAATGGATGGGACAGATCGCTTGTTATGTCAAGAGCTTTCTTATTGGTATTCAGTACATGCCTGCCGCTTAGTTGCATCTGTGGTTTCCCTATGATTTTACTGGCCGTATTAACCACTCTTGACAGTTTCCCTTTACATCTGACATCCAAGTGTCCGTACCACGCGACCACGTTAAAAGACAAGAGGCTTTCCACCAGATTCTTGTACACATTTCAAGAATAATCTGGCTTACCCCGAAGTCATTACGCTTCTAGAGTAGGCCTAGGTGTAACCTCTGTATAGCATTTTTTTAAAAACATCATCTGTTTTATCTGGAAAATTAAGGTGGCTATCTAAAGTTCCTAAGTATTTAAACAACTAACCTTTTCAACAGGGTGCCCTATGTATGATTGTTAGGGGTTGACATAAGTCTGGAATGTAGTGTTTACTGGATATAACCACTTCTTTGGTTACTATAGGCTATAATATTTTCTCATTTACTATCTTTGTGACTGTCACATCCCACTTGACCGCATCTCATATTAGTCCTGGACCACTTTGCTTCTTTAGTGTCTAGCTTCATGTCAGAACACCCACACTTTATTTCTGTCACAGTACAGCACTACTCTGATGACATGTCGTTGAGACCTGTACTATTTATATTTATCTTATTTATCTTTTTGTCTGCTGATATCCAGCAGCAGAACTTGATGCTCCACCATGTGGACATTCTTCGTTTGGGTGACATTTGTGAATGAAACTTGCCCACAACCAGAGCAGAACAGGTAGCCTTATAAGGCATTTTTAGGGGCATTATAATGATCAAATCTCATGAAAGTGCACCTCCTCAAGAGCAGATGGCCTTCATCAGGCTGAAATGAGCAATTTACAACAATCATGTGTAGTTATAAAAGTCTGGTGAATATGACTTGGAACATGAGCTAAACTCACAGAATAAAAGAAAGAAAGGTTTAGGATAACAATATGAATGCAATTCTTACATGAGTAATCTAAGTATTAACATGTATAAGCAAGGGTGTTTGTCACAAGCAGTTAATGTAAAGTGAGGTCATTTTAGTCAGTTCCTGCTTCTTTTGAGGATTGTTTGAGAGTTAAAACTAGGATAAGATTCAGCTTAGAATTAGTATTTGGTCACAGTTAGGATAAGGACATTAAATTAGTCTTTGCAAAGTGTTTACATCCACCAGTGATACTTCACTCTAACAATGTATTTGTCTGTTAATGTGTTCTAACTAGCCAACCAGTCTGACACATACTGACACTTCAATGTGTCAAATGTCCCTGTATAGATCACTGTCTGTTTCAGTCAGTACCCATTGCCTCAACAATTGAAGGAAGTCCCCCATACAGCACAATGCTTATGACTCAAACTCTGCACAAGCAAGCTTCTCTGATAAGATGTCAGAGGCCTAATTCGACTGGCATCTGTCTGTGTGTGATGGGAGAAAAGCAGAGAGACAGACAAAGGAAGGCAAAGTGGAAGTCTTGTGGAAACAAGACAAATAGAAGGAGAGAGAGAGGAAGGAAGTCTTTCAGTTTGTTGCACATTGTTGAATCCCCACAGATTATTGCCGTCTAGGTTTACGGCACATCTAGGGTCTGTTTTTCCACTTGACTGCCCCGGTGTTCATTTCTATCCCTATCAGACAGGAGTAAGGATGGAAAGATGAATAGAAGATGACAAAGGAGGAGGAGTAAAGGGTGGACAGCTTTTCCTTGCTTCAGTGGAGAGAAATGAAGAATTTTTGCACTTGAAAGAAGACATGAAGACGACAAAGGCTCAAGTCTGAAACAGATCCCTTTGTCTTCAAGACAAACCAGTTGTTCTGCATTAGCTGGGGTTTTTGAATTGTTATCAAGAAGCTTTCCTTTTTGAATGACAAACCAAGGCTCCTTTATTATCACCATGAATAAAGTTTGTTTTGGTTGTGCTGCACTTTATTTGGAAGTTGGGAAGAGATTGCTTTTTGCATTCCTAATCACTACATGAGAAGCAGCAAGTGCAACTCAGTAGTGTCATGAGGAATTTCTATTATGTTATGTTACATTTATTAAATTAGTTAATTTCCAGGTTATTTAAAGGTAAAAGTCACTAGCACACAGTTAACAAGGGTTAGGACACTGACAGTAAATAAAATGTGGAAAAACACAAACGCACAAGCCACTTGACATCTGGCTTTTAGACAAGCATGCACATGAAATTTAGGGGAGTGATTAACTAGCAAACATTATGGTACCGTGTAAAATGAGGTGTAGTTGTGTATTAAGATTGCTGTGTCTGTTGAACATTTTGAAAATGGAACTTGCAGGTCCTCCCTTACACCTGGTCCAACAATCATTTAAAATGAGACCCTTTCCTATTCTTATCTATGCCCATACATTTGCTGAGATACCAGTTTATAAAGGTACACCGAGCCACATCCAATGCATTCAAATACAACAGCTCTGCAATAAATCCTATGTTTATGAAACTTTATGTGGGTGGACAAAATCTTAGAAACACCTCTGCATTTAACGCAATACAAGTCAACAGCACCACAAACTACAGCCATTCATAAGGACATAAACACAAGTGCATATTGATACAGTGTGACACAATAACCACAGTTTAATCAACTCTCCTCTATCAACACAAACTGAATATGATCATGTTCATAAAGGTATTGAATTGCACTATATTTAGCAAGGTGCACTTTTGAATTTATCCCTGATTTCATCACAGATTTAAAAAGCATCTTATTAAAATGTTCAATAACTGTACAAGAAAAAAAATTAAATACAGGACAATGAAAGAATGGTACTTGGAGAAAATGGTACGGCTGTGCCACGTTACAAAAGGCTAACTAACTAGCCCATATGCAAACCTTAATTGAATGAGACAGGCTCAGTCCCCTTTTCAGGAGACCGCTGAACAGTCAAGCAATCATTGGGAAATTATTGCTAAATCAAGAACACTACGAGTAGATGAGGCAGGTTAAAGGAAAATTGCGGGGAGGGAAAAATAAATTACAAAAAAGGTCACATAATAACTCCTGAAAAGCTTGGAAAAAACACAGATTGATGAGAGATACTGCATTAATATCCAAGGGTGGAATTTTTCCTTCATTACTTAAAACTACACAACAATTACTTCATACTATTTTTCAAGACACCCCTCTCTGCATGTTACCTCCTCAACATAAACATAAACTACAGACAGAGGCTAAGGGCAAGAGCAGTGCTTGGAGGATGAAAAATTCCTCAATCCATGGCCAGGCACTTCCAATTAATCTGATGGATTAGAACGCAGGAGTTCCATTCATTAGTGTGCAGAGCCGAGAGTGTGTGTGTGTTTCAGTGTATGTAGCTATGCATATGTATACTGAAAGCCAGTAAGTAAATGCGTGTTTGTGAATGAGACTGTTTAGCGAGAATTTGTCTGTGTGAAAGAAAGTGTGTGTGTGTGTGTGTTCATTAAAAAGACGTGAGACATTGAGGTGGTCTGGAAGTAGAAGCAACCACAGCTTGGTGAGCTAACATGGAGATGAATGGTGGAGCTAACTCAACAGTCACACTTTATAACGTGTTCTCTCTCCCTTAGTTAATCAAACACAGGTACCTACACAGGCCGACTTATACATTCGTGAATAAGCCCATGCAGTCTTTGACATGTGGTTTGGTGCTGAATATAGCCAGATATTGTGCAAAACATGACATTTATTTAAATGAATGACTGAGACAAATGGATCTGTTAAGACACCTGTATAACCTATAGATGAAGACAGCTTCCAGTGCTTCTGCTACCAAATTACCACCACATACTGAAAACATAAGGCAAGAGAACTTCACTTCAGTGAAAGGTTCAGTGATGTGCAGCACATCAACAAAACATCTTTATTGCCAAAGTATATGCAGGGTCAGACATTCATCTTACCCCTATCTTTAGGTGGTGGAATCGATCCTGTAAATGCTTGAATTGAACCAGCTTTCATTAGCACATGTCTCGCATCCAAACTGTGCCACAATGTCTGACAACCGGGCCATTACAGCCATCTAAAGATTCTCAGTACTTCAAAACATTTATTTGAAAGACTTAAAAGCACGTCTTTATCTGTTGTTTGAAATAGTGGTAAGTTGTGATGTTATTTATTGATCTTTTAGCTGAATTTACCTTGCCCTGTAGCACCTAAACAGTGCTACAGAGCAAGCTAATTAAATTTCAAAATAATGCACAGTTAAGAAAGGCAATGACAAGGTCAAAACAAACACCTGAATTGAACATTAAAGCTGCAGACCACTGATGTAATAAATGTAATCTGACCCTCTTGCATGACTCACTGTGCGTCATAACACGTCATAGCACTGCATGAAACAAGCTGTTTGCAGTGGAAAGAGAAGGCACAAATATCTGGCAAACTTTGGAGCTCAACCTATTATTTACGCTGTTTGGAAAGATGAAACCATTCTACCGGGGAACTGGTAAAGTGCTATCAACCAAAATATTATTAAAGGATAAGGCTGGCGATATTTTATGTTTGTGTTACTGTCAACAAATTAAATGAAAAGACCAAAACCAACAATATGTTTGTCATTCTCTCAATTCAGTCCTCAGCCCATTGGATCCTACTGAAGACATAAATCTTTAAAAAACGGTCACAGATATATGGTTTAAAAAACAGCTGGGTACTGTAATGTTTAGCAAATGGTTCCTAAACAGGAGTATAATATTTTTTTATGCTGGGGACTACTTTCAGCTGCGCATTTATACACATTTGGTGCACTGGTGACTATTTATGACAGCAGGACAGTGTATGTGGGATCGACTCAAAATAAAACAGTGCCCATGTACATCCTAATGAAGATACATGTCACGCAAAGATACTATAAGGCTCACTGGTGGGTTTCTAATAGTTTCTGGACAACAATGGAAGTCCGTGGCACAGAGAAATAAACTATATTAGGATTTGGATACACAGGTAATACTTGTTAGTAGGATCAATTCATTGTTTTGGTCTTTCATGAGAGAAAGAAAAATATAAAATATAAAAAGTCCCTAACTTAGTAGTCAGTTTCATACAAACAAAGCCATCTTCACACTGTAAAAAGGGATTTGATCGATAAGTCATAGTAACTTCTTTCTTTCATTTACTTCAACTTCACATTGTGATTTATACTATTTCAACTAAATTCTATGAGTTTTCAGTATTCTACCTCAGGTTTTTAAGTCAGGTCAACGAAAGGTACATTTCAATGTGTCAAATGAACTTAACACTGTGAGTTGTAATCATGGCTATGTCTAACAGTCTTAAAGAAAGACAGTTATTAAAAATAGTTCTGGAAATTTGGTCTTGAAACATGTCTTCATCTATCTACAAGATACAGGACTAATAACAGGGATATAAGATTTGTGTAACACTACAGTAGGTGGCAATAATGTTCCACCCAGTTGTAATTCTCCATTAAAATAAGAAGAAGAAAGTTTTTTTTTGTTTTTTTTTGTTTTTAGAAAAACGTTGAGATAACATTCAGATAACGTTGGTCCACAGTCCTACATAGTAGGTGGCGGTAATGCACCTTAACGCTGTGACACCCACCATAAAATAGAAAAAAGAAGAAGAAGAAGAACCACCACCAAATGGGGACCAGACATGGGACCAGAACTGGACACAGCATCGGAGGCGGGGCCACGTTCATTTCTATGAAAGTTGCTCAGTGGCGCAAAAAAAAGCCAGATGGCGTACTTAACCAAGCGGCGGACGAATACGCTTTGACAGCCAGATCATGATGAACGGGACTTATTATAACCAATAACAATTAACAATACATACTTTTAGATAATCTGAACTCAAAAAGTAATGTCAGGACTTCCTTCAACTCACACAAGTAAGTTGAAACCACTAATGGAAACAAGTGAACAGAATGCATGTTAATAAGTTATCCACATTTTGAACTTGCATTGCAAAGTTGAAACAACAAGTAATATAGAGTCATGTCAACTTACAGCGAGCAATCGAAAGCAAAACTAGACTCATAATAATGAGTTAAAACAATTAGTAAATCCAATTAGATTGTACTTGAAACTTTAAGGCAGCAACTGAACTTACGTTTTTAAGTTAAACTAGATGGATTTTTTTACAGTGCACATTTTGTTCTGTTAGAAAACTATGCTGTTATATGTCACTGTTTTTGATGTAGTTTTACCACACAGCATGCTCACACATACTTTCTTCCCCCTTTTAAATAGCCTCACCATGGCTCACCTTCACAACTTTAGGCAGGTTCATGCTGTGGAGTTGTCTGGTACAACTTTAATCTGCTACTGCCCCAATTAATCTGATGGATTAGTTTTTTTTAAAAGGGACCCATGTCTGCGAATGAGGTCGAAACATCAAGTCCGTTTGTCTTTTAAATAACATGGAATGATATGTGAAAGAGACTGGTAAATAAAAGAAAAAAAAGTTGGGAATGTAATGGTCAAGGTCAGTTTATCCAACATTGTATTGATAAATGTTACCACCTGTTAAGGCCAACATTAATTATTATGCTATTTTTTCAGCATAGATGATTGTACACACATTCTGCATGTTGTTGTCTAAGGCAATTGTGAAAACAATTAGTATTCTATCCACCTTTTAATTTACCACATCCTTGGGTAAAGTACACATTTAAAATGCACTGAATAACTTTGACACAAAGAAAAGTCTATGCAAAAGATAAACTCAATTATGAGATTATTCCTCCAGAGGGCCTCAAGAAAATAAATGGTAAAAGGTTAGCTCAATCAAAAATCAAAATATCAACGTTAGAACTCTACAATATGTCTAGACCTTTACCAAACACCTCCCCTGAGGATAATTTACTATAGTATTTTTTTCATTAGCATGCTCTTAGGATCAAGATCTCAGGAATATACGTGTTTACATTCTTTCTAATACAAGAACAAAGATGTGAACAGCACTGTGAGTGTCTGTGTTCATGCACTCATTTGAATACATTGACATTAAAAAGCCTTGTTTGTATAAGAACTGCATAAAACAGCCCATTTGTCAGACTTTGAAGCAAATTAGGTGTCTGCACCTATGCAGGCGTATAATATGCATTTGCATATACACACACATACACATGCATACACACGCATCATTATTGTATTAAAATGAGGTTGAAAACAGGCTTTGACAAGTGGCAGTCAATAATTTCCTTAATGTACCACATCCTAGTGTGCTGCATGTCATAGAAAACATACATGACAGGAACATAAGTACCAATAAAAATGAAATAGTTGGCATCAATGGCAAGTTGTGTCAATGCTGATAACACAAAGTATATGAGCAATGAGCATACTTTGTCCCTCCTTCTCTTGACTTGACTATTCTCTCTCTAAAACCAAACCATTGTAGTGTTAGCTGTTAATAGCTGTGGGCCAGATAACCTTTACAAATAGCTATATTCATCCCTTTCCATCCTGTATCATGTATTTGTGTGTATAGTGTGTATGAATGTGTGTTTGTGTGTGTTTTGTTTGGTAAAGGTCAGGAGGCACTCAGGCAGGAAGAGGGATAAATGAAAAGTCAACAAACCAGAAAGAACATAGAGGAGAAAGAGTAAGTAACAGAGAGGAAGAGAGATGGAGTGGAAATATGTGTTTCATTTATATAAACAAAGGATAGGTTTGACTATGTGTGTTGTTGCAAATGGGTATAATGATAGGCGATCTAGGAAGTGAACCTTGCAAGGTACTCTGGGTAAGAGTGTCAGCTAAATACCTACAACATAAAATGAGAGCAAGAGCGTGAAAGAGAAACCCAAAGGAGAGGATGCTTGTTTGCAGGATGATACAGCTAGACTGAATCAGACCTGTAAAGTAAAAAGAGCCAGTCACGAGTCAACTGAAAATGTTGAAAGAATTAAGTAGTAGATAATTATAGAACAGGCAACAAAGCAACATTTTTGAATGATAGCTAGAATATTAGAATTAAAATATGTCTTACTTAAGAGAAATGTGCTGCAACACATCAATGATTTAATGTCTAAGTAACTAGATCTGAGAGCATATGGGGTGTGATTTATCCAGAACAGCAGAGGGACTATGGGAAGGTTCACTGAACCCTTCATTTGAACAAATATGGTTGTCTATTTTAGGGATTCAGGTGATGCTTTAAAATCTCATTATCTACTCACTGTTTATGCAGTTCAATGTTTACACACTCCATGGAGAGTTCAGTTTAATTACCCAAGAGTCAATTAAAGCCATTTAAAACCTGTTTTCGTTTTTTGAAAACATGTCAATCAGTAAAATGAGGTGACTTCTCATTTCCTCAACAGACTAAGTTTTATTTGTGTTTTGTTTTTCTTTTCTGGAATATATGGGGGGTTTGACCTGGTGGCAATGAGCTATAAAAAAAACACACACATGCAGGGTTGTGACTCAAAATTGCTGGCTCAACCCAGACTGTCAAAATAAATCTGGTCAGGGGAGAACGAACAAACTTGCCACTCTCTTACTGCCACTGCTAAGGTGCCCTTGAGCAAAGTAGTTAACCTCCAACTGCTCCAGTGAACCTTCTCAGTGACCAACAGCTCAAGTTGTACTGGGCATTTTCCAGGTGTGGGTGTGTAAGACAGAAAGAGTGACTCAGAAATCCTGCAGTTTTAAGGCCGGTTCACACCAGTATTTAAAATGGTGACATTTTACAGCGAACTCTATTCATTCCAATGGAATCTGCACGATTAGTGGATTCGCTTGAGAGGGCAAAGTAAATCTTACCATAATTATGCGGACGACTACTGTGATGGTATCTTTACAGGTTTCTTTAAAACATCTATCAGACAGCTGCAGCTGATTCAGGATGCTGCTGCTAGACTCCTCACCAAGACCAGGGGAGTGGGACTGCACTGTAGCTGCACAATGATTTTTATTATACTGTTCTATTCTATTCTATCTATTTTATTTTATTCTTTTTAAATCCTATTTGTGTATTTTTAGATTGGGTTTTTATAGTCCCTTGAGTTTCTTTAATATCTTGTCTCAATGCCTGTCATGTCTTATGTAAAGGATTTTGTATTACCTTGATGTTGAAAGGTGCTATACAAATAAACTTGCCCTGCTTTGCCTACATTTTTGTGCCACTGACCAACAGCAAGCTGTCTTGACAGTGCTGACCTTAGAGGTAATGGAGAGCCAGTTGAGTCCAAAATAGAGGAAGCTATTGTAGCTTATTAGCTGTGCTGCACCATTCATTTTTAATAAACCTGCTCTGTCGGACTAAAAGCTGCTCCACAAAAAGAGGAATGGTTTGCAGACAGCTATGAGACAGGAGTCAATGGTACAAATATGTCTTTTGAATGAAGTGTGTGAACTTATTGTCCTGTTAGCAACTGAGCTAACTAGCTTGCTAGCATGACAGTCAGCTAGCACAGAGAGCATTTCTCCATCTTCAGTAACTCTGTATTGAATGAACTGCTATACAATCCTGGGAACAAAGAAGGAGGAGAAAAAGGCCCAGTACAGAGAAAATCGACAGTAGCTTGGAGAGCTATTGTGACCGACTAGTGATAGCCTGGCTGGCTAGTGTGTTAGCCGTTAGCTTGCCAGCTACAGAAGTTTACCACTAGCCCTGTGAGGAGTCACGACCTCACCAAACTTCTAGAACTAAATATTTCACATGGATGAGTTTTCCAACGGATTGAATCTTAAATGCACATTCAAGTACTTTTTAGCTATAATTTAATAATTCTGGTTTTTGGATTCAGTCTGGCACTATATATGTATATGGTTTGCATTTTGTCACTTATTTTCTTCTATATTTTCTTTGTATACCAATCTCCTCTCCCTTTCTATTTCTTTCTCTCTCGCCTCCAGGATGTATGTGTATATATATGGTTCTTAATTACAGTTTTCTGCTAAAAACAATGGTTCCAATCACTTTGTGTGTGGCTGTGAGTGTCTGTGGGTGTGAGCGAGACAGAGTGAGGAGACAGAGGGATGGTCAATGTCTACTGGTCTGAACAAATATCCAGCCTGAAGCACCATTTATTTCACTGCTTCACTACACTGTTCAATTCTCTCCACATCGGCTCAAAACACACAGATAAACACACAAGCATTCCCTCGCTCAATCAAATGCATAAACACACACACACACACACACACACACACACACAAAGAGGTGTGCAGGTACAGCAAAAAATAAAGCAGCACCCACGCTCACTAACACACACCACACACTGATGTCCTCTGCAAGCCAAAAGTTAACTATTTGCAGAGAGCCAATAAAAATGACAGCAGTGTTTCTTTAAAATATGAAAGGTTAGAAGTAATGTAGAGAGGGCTGCTGCCAAAAGCCATCAACCAATCATGTGAAATCAGCCGTAAATATGGAAATGTCATCAGCCAATAGTGTGGAAATAAGGAAGTGGTTGGTCATAGTAAAAACCAAGAGAGAAAAACTGGCTGAAATGCCTCAAAAAAGTACCCTTTATCTCCCTGAGATCCCCTTCCTGTGTTAATTAACAGTTTGTCAATATTATAACAATAATAGAATAATATATAATAATATTAGTATTATGTTATAACCTGTTCAAGATGATGTTCAATACATAACTTTTATCATGAAAAGAAAAGAAAATAAGAAAAGATAAGAAAACTCCTCTCCTTCCCTTTCACTCAAAAGCTCTACAGCTGTGAGTGTGACTTTTGTTTTCTTTTTTGTGTACATGTATGTGTTTGTCATACTCTTTTTGAGTTTGGATAAATTGTGTGTGCACCTGTGTATGCGGGCTTAGGTATGGTACATGTGTGCTTGTCGTAGTGTGTGTATTGTATATGTTTGTTAAAGCACAACTGTCTCTTTGTCCCCATTGTTTGTGTGTGTGTGTGTGTGTGTGTGTGCGTGCATGCGTGTGTGTATATGTGTGTGTCTGCGCAAATATGAGGTAGCTGTATTTTCTTGGCTGCACAGTGAGACGCTCACTACAATTTCATCTGCTTAGTCGTGCCATTCGTCAGTTGACAAATCCTTTCAATATAGTCTACCTGGCCTCGCTCGCTCATCATTTTAAAGGAATTACACTGTCTGGGGAGAGAGGAAGAGAGAGAGGAGGGTGGGAGATTAGAGAGGGAGGTGAGAGGAAGTAACATGAAAAGAGGAGGGAAGTAGAACAGGAAAGATAAGACAGGTATCTTTTCAGTTTTGTCTGCCCAGTTCAAGCTATTCACTGTCGGGGTACAGAGAGAGGAAAAGATGGATTCAAAGAGAGCATAGGGGTAAGGATGAAGATGGAAAAGGTGTGAAGGGAGGGAGGAAATAAGAAAGAGATGAGGACCATTTAAAAAGGATCTAATCCTAGCTATCCCTGCAGCTATTTTGGTTGAGTGACTACAAAATAGCAATCTGGCCTGGATGCTCAAGAAAATATAGTTGGGTTAAAGCATGTAAGTTACTGGGTTATCAATGAGACTTCTGCTGTTAAAGAGGAATGATTAAGGTTAGGCTAAGAGGCCTTAGAAGCTAGGCCTATAGGGGGCTTAACTGGAAGTTGTAGCATAATAGCACCAGCCCTCAACAGGTTCACATAGTTTAACATAATTGGTTCACATACATAATGTTCAGTTTTTGGTGACACTGTCGATAATGTGTAAATGTGTCATAGTTAAAGGTGGTGTTGTACTGGGCTACATTATGTTGAAAGGTGTTTCTAATTTTTTGTCCTTCACTATTAACATCATCATCAACTATGCTAAAACATATAATTTAATTAACACCTCTATGGCACTGTCAACAAAAACTGAACATCATAGGGATCATAAAAGTAGACTTTATGGCAGAACAGCTGTTTTGGATTGCTTTAGACTGTACAGGTATACCCAATAAAGTGGACACTGAGGGTAGTTCACATAATATGTCACATAAGCAATCATGAAAGGAGAATATGGATTTGTAAGTACGCATTTGAGATAAGTAAAAATGCACCACTCTTGGTATTGTTTATAATATTAGTCATGAAACAATATAATCTCACAGGTTTTTAGGCGTTTAGCTTTGCTGTTTCTTCTGCAAACAGAAAAAGTCAAAGAGGCTATCTAGCAAGCCACAGTCTACTGTGATACAATGTTGTCTATTACCACAATGAGCCTGGATCCGCACCAGTCAGTCTAAACATGTAAATGGGGTTCACCTCAACTATCAACAAGTGGCACTGATGTTCTGATGAAAGGTTATTTAGGTGGAAGTTCTCCATCACCGTAAAGGCCGTCTTTTAATATAAAAGGATTCAGACAGTGGATGTCATGTCATTAGTCAGCATGGATACCATCAGTCATGGGATTTCTGGAAAGGACTTCAATGGTGGACTAAGGTATGTTTTGCAGCTAGTCGCTAAGATAACAAATCCCCTTTCTTCAAGAACACCTAATAAAAATAGAATTGTCTGAATTAATGTGACAAAATGTGATGATACTCTGGACCCTGTCACTTGACTCTTTTCACTTTTTTCAGAAAGCTGCCTTTGTAGTTTGCTAAAATCTCAAACTATGAAACCTTAACTTTCTGGATAAACTAGTAGTTTCTCAACTTCGACAGGGCATACAATGGGCCTTCCGCCAGCTCTTCAGCCTTTCTGCTCCTAACTGGTATAATTTGTTTTCTGCGTGCTTAGTAATAAATCTTTTATGACCTACTCACCTTTGCATTTGAATCAGACGCCTATGGCTATTGCTCCCTACAGTTAGGGAATTAATTTCTGTCTTTATCTAAAATGCTGTTTCACCACTTCACTATGTCAAAGCTTTAATGCTGCCCTCATTGCTCTGCTCAGCTCATACAAAGCCAAGAAGAAGAGAGGAAGACAGATCAGAAACGACAGCCGCAGGTAGGAATGTTTCGAACTAGCTGACTGCACTTCTTTCTCATGAAGACTATAACATGGTATGAGGACAGACAGAGATGTGAAATAGACAGGGAGACAGGAGGGCATAGAGAAGAAAAGGAAGCAGTAGGAGGGGAAAAGAGGGAAGGGAAGCAGAAGAAGAAGACAGAGCGAGGGTAGAAGTAAAGGACAGAGGAAGTGACAAATGGAAGAGGAAGTCATTGTGAATACAGGAAGGGATGCATGGAAGAAAGAGAGCCAAGACTGAAAATAATAAAATAAAGGGCAAAAAGTGAAATCAAGTGAAAGTAAAAAGCTGAGCACAGACTACCAACACATCTAAAATACAACTAAAATAACATAGGTTGACTGACCCTAACATCAAATAGAATATCAAATGGAAATTAACAACTACCAATAACCAATAAAAACAGAGTGTACACTAAGGTGGGAGTTGTTACATTTATAATTACAGGTTGTGACATCAGTGATATCAGGAGTCAGCAGGATATTCTCAGATATATTGTGAAGCTTGTGATAGGTATTCTTTGTCTAATTGTATAATGTGACAATATTCAAATAAGTCTGTTGTCATGTGTGCAATGCCTTGCATTTTTAAAATGAATTAGGATTGAAGAAGTCGTAATTTCTATCTCCAGCAACAGCATGATCTCGGTCTGTAAATGTGTCCCGACAGAATAAAAGCGTGTCAGAAGCAAGTAGGTGGCAAAGAGAAGGGAGTGGAGAGAGAAATAACAGGGAAACAGAAAGAAGTGGTGAAGGCTGGGAGCTACAGTTTGAGAGCTACATAGGATGAGGGTAAACCTATTTGTTGTCAAACAGACTGGAAAATGACAGAGAGCCAACAGAGCCTGACAAATAGAGTGCTTTTTACACAGAACAAGAGAGAGGGACCATACTATATGGAATAGAAGATGGGAAGGGGCAAGACGGAGGTTGTGATGCTTTTTTTTGTTGTTATTTTCTTTTTCTTTTGACTTGTGGAAGTGTGTTTGTGTATATTCTCTAGGAGTGCTGGCTACAGGGAATACCAATCCTTTTCAGTCTCTGCATGAGCTGAATTGACTTTCCCTCAACAACCACACTGCTTTGTATACTTGGGGTCTGTGAGCCAATGCATCACTCACTGTGGAAAGGTTTGTGTGCACACAAACACATATCAGACAACATAATATTATAGACACATAATCACGTTTTTAAGGTAAATTTTCTTTCCCCTTTCTCCCTTCTCTACCTCTTCCCTCATTTTCTCAATTTTCTCATATTTTAATTTTAATTTCACACTTGAATGAACAAACTTAAATGATGACCAGCAAAACTATACCTGCAAACACTGTGTATGTGAGTGTTTGCACACATATTGGTAATAAGTGGCAACTGTCCAAAAAAACAGAGAAACTGTCTGCTCGGTCCAAGATGACTAAGGTGATATTAACACACAATGACTGCTCCCAGCTGTCCAGTAACACACACAGTCCTAGCTCTGACCTGTTAGCAAGTGGTAATGGTGCAGGCTGCACCTTACTCTGGGCCAGCAGCCTTACAGATGTTCCTATCGTTGATTTAATAAAGCCTCACTCACCACACTGTAAAACGGATTCATCTTAACGCTTAATATATATATTGTTTTTTCTGAAAACACATATAACAATTGCAAAGATAAAAAGAATGACAGCAACCAAGGAACAAGGAAAGAAAGGGAGGAAAGAAGGAAAAAGAGGGGAAGGAAAAAGAGGGGAAGGTAAAAGAAGGGCAATAAAGAGATGGAGGGTTGGATGAAAGAACAAAAGTGGATAGAAAAGATAGAAAGAAGAAATGAGAAAATGGATGGATAAATGGATGAATGCATGGATATATAGAGAAAGAAAAAAATATAATGTGACTCATACCACTTGTCCATTCTGGGGGTTTTTGTGGGCATAGGGAGGACCTCTGATGTGATTCCACATCTGACCAGATGTCATCGCAAAAACTACACACTAGGAGACAGACAGGAGAGAATGTGAATAAAGCATCATTACCGTGGAAATATTAGTATTATTATCGTGATTTTTAACTGAGACAGTGTGAAATTTATCCAATTCATGATTCTGTCTGAGACATAAAAATGTAAGTTTTGTTAAAACAGGCAGAACATTCTACTAATGAGGTGAGATTACTCCACTCAACTTGTTTCCAGTGCAGTTTCACTTGGCTTTCGTGTGTGTGTGTGTGTGTGTGTGTGTGTGTGTCATACCAGTGCAGCCATGGCCCATCCAGTCTTGTTGTATATGAATTCCAAGTTGTTCCTCCTCAGATACAGCAGACCTCCAACCAGAGACACTAACAGAGCCAAAGCAATGGTCCCTGAATAATTAGGAGGACGGAAGACACGAATCTGGAGGGACGGAGAGAGAGAGAGTGAGAGAGAGAGAGAGAGAGAGAGAGAGAGAGAGAGAGAGAGAGAGAGAGCGAGCAAGAGAGAGAGAGAGATGAAGAGCATTTAACTTTCAGTTACTGTATATAACATTATACCATTTTATAAATGTATAAATATATTGACGGATTATATCAATGCAGTAAATATTGTTAATAAACTTCCTTCATACTTCCTTTTCCCAGTTTAAACCAAGAGAATATGTTTTCTTGGCTTAAAAATGATAAAGTAATCCAATCATCCATTCATTTTTACTGGTTGAAAGCTCTCAAAGCTAGTAAGTGAACGTTTGAGCCGAGATGTTTTGGTTGAAGGTGGAGAGAAGGCAGAATTTCTGTTTAAAACGTCTACACAGAAACTCTTTGGCACATTTGGAAAAAAAAAAAAAAAATTGGAATCAAAAGTTTTACCTTGCTAAAAAAAAAAGTTAGAAAGACATTCATCTGTAATGTTTCATTGAAACCCATGGTTTGGTGGAATTCTGATGGTATTCACCCCAACAAAGCATCAGAGCTCTTTTTTATGTCAAAATGTGCCAACTGTGAACTAAAGAGCAAATTCAGTACCATTTTATCTTTAGGTTTTAAATACAGATGTGACTGAAAGAATTATTCCATTTGTTTCCACACTCTTCTGTAAAAGACAGCTTAAAAAGAGAGCTTAACGAATTCCCATTGCATAGTTTTAAAACAGGTACAATGATAAAAAAGGTTTCTTCTGTAATGTTATTCTAAAAATGAACCCTGGATCTATCCCTTAAGCAAAAGGTCATTTCAATAAAAACATGATAAAAAGCATGCTTTGTAGTAATGAGATGTGTCAAATGTTTTGTCCTACATTATTCCACCATTGGGATGTGTGGTAAGCTGCAGCACAATGGGAAGACTCTAAATAAAAATGAGGGGGAACAACATTTTAAGAAGGTATAAAATAACAATATTACCAAATTATCAAAAATAAAACTCAAAAAAGCTCCACTCAGGAATTTGATTTTTATGATTTTCACTCATTATATGAAAACCTTTCTATTGTTACTTCCGTATGTTTCTCTCTCTTTCCGTGTGTGTGTGTGTGTGTGTGTGTGTGTGTGTGCGTGTATGGCCATAAAGCCAAACTGACAACATGCTGTGTTAGCTATTAACAGATGCAAGGGTAAAATGTTCCAAAAGACAGAAGCAGCAGATGGTACACACATTTTCGACAGTGACATAATCAGTGTTGGTGACACATGCGTCTTCAAAGTGTTATTGGATTAAAACTTCAGCATGTATAATTCGGGAAGGAAGAGAGACAGAAAAAGAGATTTAGTCTAAAGCTCTGCCACATACTGTACGAGTCTGCAGCCTCGCCAGTCACCTAATGTGTGTGTGTGTATGAGAAAAACATTACTGTGAGACAGGTAAAGGTGCATTTCTTCCAAATATACAAAGTATATACAGTGGCACCACTCTCCCTATTAATTTATTTAATTCAGTTATAGGCTTAATTTAAAATGTGTTTGGACAAAACAAAAATAGGCTTGTTTTATAATTAATCAAAAACAGCAGCACTATCTACTTTTAGTCATTAGTTAGTATTTAGTTCATGTTTTAATTGTAGTTGAAGAAAAACATTTAAAGATACAGTGAGCTCTAATAATGTTTATGACAATGTACGTAATGTAATGTTGTAACACCCTGCATGTTCTGAAAAAATGTGGTGTCTCATAATACATTAAGTCATTCAGAGTTTTATCTTTGTAAAGCTGCGTATTAAGCAGAACAGAACAGAAAAGAACAGCAGTTTGCACAACAGTACAAGCTCCTCCACATTCCCCATTTATCCTTATTGTCATTCCTGAACACTATAGGCACTAAATCTAACCACAGACTTTCGTTCGAGTTCCTCCATCACACAAATGTATTCATCTCACTATTGTTTTGAGCATATATCTGTCCTTTCTTTTTTCCTTTTCACTTCTGTTCTTTATTCATGCGGTAAAAGTCACATTGAAGTGTCTGAAAGCTAGCACTTAGAGTAAGTGCTCCCCCTCGCCTTCTCTGAAAGGCAGCCTTTTGAATCCAGATCCATCAACAGGATGTCAGCAGGATGCTTGGACTACGTCTGCCGGTACTTGGCTGGCAGGTTGTTCAGGGAAGAAGAAATTGTAGTCCGACGGTCAAAGGTTTGATCTCTCAGGTGCCAACAACTTAAGTGCCTCCAAGCACGGGCTTCTAACACCCACCTGCATGTGTATCACCCTGCTCCTTGAAGCTTACAGGGCTATGACATGGTCAACATTGTGTCCGCCCTTGCAAAGACTTGCCTTCACGCCTAACCTGTTTGGTGTAAAAACCTCTGGTGTGTTTGCCCATTTGGATCAGTTTAGTATTGCACTCCTATGATATTGTTGAACTCGTGATGGACAGTTTATAAAAATGGATGAATCCAGAACCAGAGATATCGTCTTTTTCATTTCACACATTACCCACAATGCAACTCGACTGCCGACAGTTCAGTCAGAGATTCAGGTGCTAGTACCGGCTAATGTAGCCTTTTTCATTTTCAAACTTGTAGTCTTCAGCCCCAACCTTCACCGACTCAAGTGACATCACTTGATGCAATTTATCAGATTTCGTGTAGCTCCCTCTGGAGCCACAAAAGGCTTAATACAACTTTTTTCACATATGCAGTAGTACTCCCAAACACCTGTACAGAGACTTTGATGTGTCTGTGAATTCCCCTTTAAGGCTGGTGTGAAAGCTGTCAATCAAACACTGGTATGGACTACCCAACCCTACTGAGAGCGCCTGAAAAGGTGGGTCTCTGACCACATCTATGCAGAATCTGATGCAGTTTGTTTGTGGTGCAAAAGCAAGACAAACCCATCACACAATCTTATGATTGGAGATATATGATTTTTGCATTCATTTAAATTTTAATTCAAAGGCTTAACTACTAGTAACTCCATCTGCTGGTCATGGAAACTGAAGGAAGAAATATTACAACTAATCTGTATAAGCAGTGTATATAAGTATATTTTTGCAAGATCAATCTCACAATGCACTAATGAGCAACAAAACATCACAATGAATTGTCTTTCTAGAATTTTCTAAATTAGTTGAATTTTCATTTTCAGGAATAATTTTGAGATCTACAATGGCTCAAACCACTATGTGTGCACCTTTCTTGCAAGTGTGCATGTGAATGTGAATATCTGAGTATGTAGTACCTGCACATCTGTGCGGTCTGCAATCCACTTGGCCAGCTGCTCCGAAGCGAAGCCAATCCTTTGCAGATCAAACGTATCAGCCCTCTTTGGCTTTCCCTTAGCCGGGAAATGCATGAAAGTTGGAGCGCTGTTCATGTTCAACTAGAGAGAAAGAGAAAAATGAGAATGGGGGATGTCCAGTTAATGTCATCTCTGACTTGTCACACATATTAAGTAACCTATCATCCAAAGATACATCATCCAGCATAGTACCTTAATCAACAGATTGATGCCGATATGCTAGTGTCATAGGTTCACCTCTTGACTGCTTTGCATCATATGTCATCGGTAAATGAAATGGTAAAAAAGGCCTGGTCTCTTTTTTTTTTTTTTAATTGTTTGTTTGACTCCAAATATTAGTTATCTTACCTGTTTCCTAAACATCAGAGGGTGATTGGCTAAAAATGTCCTTCAATTAACAATGTCTAACATTCCCTGGGCTCTCTATTCATCCATGTACATGTGTGTCTGTATGTAAGAAATGTTAGTTTTATTTAGAGTTTTTTGTTTACATTACATCAAGCATTAAATAACTAGTTCATTATAGAAAGTAAATCATGACTTTATTACTTTTTCCTTGGAATAATGTCATTCTCTTTCTGCCTGCCTAACACAGTCATCTTTAAATTTTCATAACTTGTTATAACATTCAGCAGCCAGCTAATGCTCCAATAAATAAAAGTATATAACTGTTGTAATATAAATGTTGGCAGAGTATGTTTTCCAACAGCCTGCCATTAGAGACCTATTCCCAACACACACACGGCTTTGTGAGTGATTGATCCCCAAAGTGGCACAAACAAACTAAATATCCGACAGCAGTTTCAATGAAGATATCCTTACTGACAGCAAGCATCAAGAGCAAAGCTGCAGACGCTCAGTTTGTCAGGAGCATTTTGCAGGTGCACCACGCATCTAAGGAGCTGCTGTTTAGCTCAAAACTGCATTATAACTTGAATGAAGAGAGGCTGTCCACACCTTTCAGTTACAACATCTCCAGACTGACACTCCCCACAGATATTATACAAAAGATACACTATAAATATTATAGGAAATTATTATTTGATATGGGGGATATTTTATTATACAGAGTTGTCAAAAAAAAAAAAAAAAAAAGTATTGGGTCCTGACTCTATATTGGGCAGATACGCAATATTAAATGAATTGGCACAGAAGTGGTGACTCAAAGATCATTACATATAAGAACCTGCATCAGTGTATTGTATTTCTTTTGCATGTGTGTACTGACCTGATTACAAGACAGTAAGTGGGTGTGTATCACAGCTAATAACTGTATCGAGAGAACATCTCCAATAATTTTATCTTTGCATAAATATACACACTGTATACACACACACACACACAGCTAAATAAAGATAATTGGTAGAATGTTTTTTTTCCTTCCTCTCTCCCTCCCTCCATGTTTCACACCTATTTAACTCCAAATCCCAGGACTCCCTACAATTATCAACAACAATGAAGTCAACTGGTTTACTCTCTCCTGTTTTCCCCGAGACACCTGAAGAAAAATGGAGAGGAGGGGAAAAGGAAGGAAATGAGCAGAGAAAAGGGAGAAGGAAGAAGACAGAAATTAGAGGAGAGTTGTTATGCAGATTATTTATCTCCGTTATATAAGTAGCCACCCATTTTCTAAGTGATAAAGGTGAATGATGGATTAGATGCATGTGTGCATGTGTATATATGCATACAAACATAAGAACATGTACACATGCATGTATAAATGCCCATGAACACAAATATAAAAACATGCATTCATGCATGGACATACCAACACACAAGCAACACTAGGGGGGAAACAAACCCTATTTTTTTTCATGACAAGAACAGATGTGGATAGAATCGCACAAAGCAAAAAGCCTTAAGGAAAAGTACGAAAGAAGTTGCAAGAAAGCCAGAGAGCAAGACGTAATAATTAAATTAATAAAAGGAAAAAGAAACAATGGCTAGCAATTACAAAGAAAAGGAAGAAAAGAGGAAATATTAAAGACTTTAGGAGAAGGTTTTAATGCCATTCTCACTGGATTAATCTGTCTAAAATAAATCAAGATAAAGGAAAAAGAAGTAAAACCAATCTATTTCTAACTGAGCACAGCTATTTAAAGTTTTAAGAGTGTAAAGTGTAGAATAAAAAAGGACAACAGGGAATCTACCTTTGTATTTTGTATTAGAGAAAAACACAGACGGACAAAGTTTTGTAGTTATAAAAATGTATCTAATGTGAATAATACTTTGATACCAGAGTACAAAGACATACAATGCATTTTTTAAAAGCATTTATTTTTGTTTCTGGTTTGTGGGAGAGTACATCCACTGTCTCCATTTTGGATTCACGGGTAGATCACAACACAAATGTATGTATACCCACAGTGGCAAAGTGACAGCCACTTTCCCTCCCAGTCAAAACCTCCTGTAGACCATCAACGTGACTGCACAGCAGAGGCTGTAATTTGTGTCCGCCTGTCCACCCTTAGAAGCCTGACACTGGATCATAACTGGATAATAAATAAAATGCTGTTTTTATGACATTTAACACTGTTTAAAGGAATAGTAATGTATTACTATTAGTAATTAGTAATTAGGCGGGTTTTATTTCGGTCATCAATCCTTTTCATCATAGTCACATCTACAGTTCAGTACAATTAATAGGGAAATAATCTACAGTTCTAGTTCATGGCACAGTAGAACTGCAAAGAAAAGGATTACTGACAGGCCGGTGGACCCAATGTTTATGTTGAAGCCTGTGACTGACGTCTGCGCCTTTGCATCAATTCACACGGTTACAGCTTCTCAAATGTGAATATTTGTTGGTTTTCATAGGCTTGCAAGGTGGAGCTGTGCATCAAATATAAAAATAAGTATGGGTGACCATGAAAATTTGACCTACCTACCCACCTATATAGTAATAAGCACGGAGGATCAAATACGAACTTTTGTTCATGAGCGTTGTGGCTATTCCACATGTTTGTGGCTTTTCCTCCCACACACTAAAGTCAAAAGAAAAGGAAACAAAACAGGACTGACAAGGCTGTGAATTTGTCTTGTTTTTATTCTCTTGGAATTAAAGCAGCTACCTACCTGACATACATGACTCTCAGTGCACCTGCTTAAGAGTGGTGTGGTGTGTGTGTGTGTGTGTGTGTGTGTGTGTGTGTGTGTGTGTCCACGTATTACACTGTGTGTTATTTCATTGTATACATACTACAATCCATGTATTCACATGTTGTTGCACATGTATGTACGTTTGTACCTGCCATTTGCGTATGTGTCCTTGTATGCTTTTATGCCATTGCAACTTTCTGTGTGCATGTATGACTCTGTGTGTGTGTGTGTGTGTGTGTGTGTGTGTGTGTGTGTGTGTGTGTGTGTGTGAGAAAGAAGGGTAAAGAAAAGAAAAGAAAAGAATGAATGGTAGGAGAGAGAAGACCAACACGATTCGAGAGGATGAAAAAAAAGGTAGAAGGTGAATATGATGGAAAAGAAGGAAGGGTCAAAGAGGTGAGGAGGGTGGGATGGAAGAAGCAGAGGTTGTGAAAGACTGTAGGCCATATGTGGCAGCACACTGTCTTTGTCCAACACTGGTTAATCACAGTGGAAAGGAGGAGGGGGGTTGATGAAGAAGCCACATTTGCAAGTGGCTGATATTACTCCAGAATCTTTGGCCCACAATGGCTCCTTCCTTTTACGGTGAGTTTTTCTTTTCTTAATTTTTTTGAGCCAGAGCAACCAACATAGGGAGTTTTAATACCTACTGCTTGCAGTGGATCAAACTACTTTCAGCTGTCTGGTAGGTCCTATGATAAAACAAATCCTATACCAACACAACAGTAATTAGCTTTTGGTGTCCAATATGTTTTAAAGGTCTTTCATCTTTGTCATATAAATCTTCCTTATGTCACAAAAAATAAAACTCCAAAAAGAAAGAAGGAAAGTTATGATTTACTACATCGGAAGCTAACAGATTTTAAACTCAAGCTACTGCAGTTACAACAAGGGGCAGTGGTGTTTTCTGTGGATTTCACAATACTGTGTGAACGTGTTTCATTAAAGTCATGGGTTGGGTGATGATGAGGGACCCACATAATGTTAGAAAGAGTGGGTGTTATGTGCAAGCAGAGGGATGAGGAAGGGATGGAGGGAAAAAAGGAAAGGATAAAAGGTGCAACTTGCAGTGAGTTTGGTTGAATGCATTTGGTATTGATAATAGACTAAATAACTAGTTACCTGTTGGAAAACATCAGCTCCCTCATCGTAGTCCACAACCGTGAAGAAGAGCTTGTTGGAAAATGAAGATGAGTAACGCCATGAGTTTGCCAGGACCTGGTACTCCTCATTCGCCTGCCTATAAGATTGCAAGAAGGAAAGAGAAACAAAAATCATAAAAAAAGTCAAACCGAAATATTTCACATATATTACATGTGACAAAAAGGGACCGTTTAACACCTGCTTCGTCTCAGATACACATACTCAAGTACCGTGCCAATAATCAGAATTCTATTCAAGATTATCTCTTCAGTGGCAAGTAAATCTGTTTTATAGCACATATCACTAAAGTCAGATGTGACTCCAGTTCTAAAAACATAATGAAACGTAATTTCAGACCCATATTGCCACAGTGGTGTAGAAAATGACTGCTTTTCCAGCAAGACAATAACCCTAAACAAGTAATAGCATTGTGCCAGGCTTATTTAAAGTCCAAGCAAGAGTCCTGAAACATTGTTGTCACCTACACACCTACATTGTTGTCAATTAAATCCCTCTCCCTCTGAGTATGTTTTGTACAAATACTTAAGTTTTACTTTGACTTTTGAGTTTTTTTCCATTTATTAACCTGCTCTTTATCCTCTAGAAGTTATTACTTGGATTCTGGCACTGCACAAAGGATGAAATGATGCATTTATTCATAAAGATACAAACAGGGATATAAATAAGGAGGACCACCAGAAAATCCACAACTCATGACCTCAAAAACAGGAGGTAAAGACAGAGATAAGGTAAAAAGAGAGGAAGTAAGCAAAGGGACAAAGTGAAAGAAGAAAAAAAGGTGCAGTCAGAAAATGGGGAGGGGAAAGAGCGAAGATGAAGGGAGTAAGAAAAGATTGTTGGCAGTGTCTCTCATTCCATAATGGTCTTCATGACATGTGAAGATGCTACATTTTAATTTCTCTCTTCCTCTTCTCTCTTTTTTTTGAACAGCATTTGTCATTTTATTTCCTTCAAACTTCAAAGCCTAATGAAGGCGTTATTTTAAGCAGCCACGGTCAGTCCAGTCTATCACCTTATTCTCCTACATGACAAGATAAACACTCAAATGCCAAGAAGCAGTCTCTCTTTTCTATTACCTCTCTCTCCCTCGTTTCTGACTTTAGCTGAATGTAACTTTCCTGCTGCTAAACTTCACTTCGACATTGTGTCTCATGTCAACTGCCTCTTGTGTTGGCTTTAATTAGTGGGAAATTGTCTGTCAGGGTGTGTTATGTGAAGTGATGTTCCATTGTTATCTTTGCAGTTAATGTTAGGATTTTCCCTTTGAAGTGTCTATATTTTTAAAAAGCCCACAGAGATGAAGTTGAAACTCAAGCCAGCAGACTGTCAGGGATTACAGCGGTGCTCATCTCAGTCTGTGAACACCACTTTGCTGGAGTTGTCACGGTGTCACTGAGATATGGTTTCAACTGTCCTGATAGTCCATGTTATTTATTTATTTATTGTTTACTTAGCTTCTAACAACTGTCCTAATGATGATTTCTTTTTTCTATTGATTGAGGTTTTCAGAAATATATATTACAGTGAGAATGTAAGATGTTGTAATTTTGTTTCATAATAAGACACTTCAATCATACACACTGTACCTGGGTGTTTTTACAGCAGTGAAGTAAAACATGTTACCCAAATTCTATTATTCTAATTGAATTATTATCTGATTATTCAAAGCACATAAAAGATGTGTAACTGTAAACATTTAACTATTCATTTTCAAACTTCAGTAATACATGAAGATTCTTGCCATGCAAATGAGCTGTACATGATGTCAGGCGCTTAACTTTATCTATTAATCAACATTTTCAGTAATACAGCAATACCTTTCACTTTTGTTCATTTCTAAATGTGCGTTCCCCAAACCCCACCGGACTCAACTATGTGATCCCCAATGTCAGCAGATGATCAGGTTTGTGTGGAATGGGAAAATGCCTTAAAAGATGATGTGATGTAAAAAGCTTTCAGTCTGTTAATTCGTGTCTTCATCTATGTGAGCATGACAATTATCCATTTAAGTCTAACTTAAATGGTTAGTTGTCTCACCAAGGCAACATAAATTATCCAGCACAACAAGCTAGGGACTTGAATTATTCAAAAACTTAATTATTTATTTTTGGTAGCAAAAATGCTACAGACTGCTGTGAACTCCAACATTAATACTCTTTTAGCATGACATTTTTGTTCCTACATTCATATTATATATTCACAGTATGTATGGTTGTAGATAGCTGCTGTTTTTCTTGTCTTTATTTATTTATTTCTTAACTTTTTTTAAAAATTATTTTACTTCTTTTTCTTTGGTTTTCTGTATAAATATGTAGTGTATATGTAGAACCCTCTCTCTGAACCTGCAAATTCACTCATATGTGATTTTCTATTCATATTTTTTTGTAAGAGAACAAAGCCAGAAAAGCCACGCAGAATCTGCACATGTGACCGCATCAATAAATACTGTACAGATCTGTTACATTTTTCCAGAAAAAGGTAGTCAATATTTACTGGCAAAACCTAAAATCTGAATCGATGAAACAAAAAAAACAAAAACAAAAAAATCAGACCTGAGTTGCATTATTTCAAAATGAAAAAAAAAAAAAAAAAAAACTTAGAGGTGCATACACTTTCTCTGCTAAGGTGAAGGAGACAAAGTGAAAAAATAATAAGAAAAATCAAATCAAATAAGCAAAGGGAGAAGGGAAAAGTGCTTCCTTTTTACATCCTTTTAACAATTTGGCCCCACAGAAACCTGCTAAATGTAACCTAGTAACCAAAGTAAAGAAATATGTACAGTAGCTATCTTTCCAGTAAAAGAGAAGCCTCACTGTCAGTCAGTTTTTGCAGCCCTGAGTTGCTTGACCATGTATACACCATGGAGCAGTGTGTGAAATTACTGGCCATCGATAGGCTTAAAAATTAAGTGAATACAGTATGAAGACTGTCGTCTTTGAGTATACTTAATTTAGTCTCTTTTCTAGGGTGAAAGCAATACTTAGTTAAAGGCCCAGTTAGAATTAGTCTGTAGTGCGAGACAAGGCTTAAGAGTGATGTGGGAGTGAGGACCCCAGTGATTAGCCATCTTTTTCACTGCCTGATAGTCCTCTTAATACAGACGCTCAGGTCACCATCTAACATCGATCTCTTACTCTAACTCTCTCTCCCTGCTCTCTTTTTCTAATGTGATGCTATCGCTAATGTTAATAAGAGAATGCCTGTGGAAATGGAAAGGGGGGGGACAAACAAAAAAATAATACAAATAGAGGAATAAAGGTGAATGAGAGCAGGTTGACATTAATTAATGCATCTGGCAATTTAATAGAAATAAGTAGTCTGTTGTGTGATGTGTCAGGGCTCAGCCGACAGCAAATGGTGAGAAGATTTAAGAGTATGTGTAAAAAATACAGTAAAATTGTGAACCCTGTAGAACCTGCTTTGGCAACCGTGTAGGTAATTAAGGTCATGCCAATAAAGCATGATTTGAATTTGAATTTTAGAGCACAGCAATAAAATAAAAATAAAAAGAGAGTATGCTTGTCTGTATGTCGTGTTACCACTGTGATAATAATGTGTCTGTTCTTCCAGTCTTGAACAAAAAGATATTTTATGAAGAAAAAAGAGAGAGAGAGAAAGAGAGAGAGAGAGAGAGAGAGAGACACATAGAGAGAGAGGATGCTGAGGGGAGCTGACATGAGTGATAAATAAGTTATCTAATCAAGTGACTGATGAAGTAGAAGAGTGGCTGATTGGAGTAACAGGGTCAGGATGGAGAAGGTCAGTGTTGATTGCATCAACTAGCTGGATGTCCCCTAAGACACCAGGGCATGGGTCAACTACCAGGTTTATACTACACAGACAAAAGGTACGAGCCAGATTTATCCTACAACATCAAGCAGTCATGAATTCCTCAAGACCGGACTGCAGAACATATACCATGCATTTTGAAGAATGGCAATTAGGCAATATGACATATAATTTTCCACCCCTAAGCAATGAGTCACAACCCTGGTTTCCATGTTATGTATTTTTTTTTTTGTATAGAGGAATAAACAACTCAAACCTGTGTTTATGAAATAATAATACTTTTCAGAAAGACAAGAAGTGAGTGATTTGTGGGGGGATGCGAGAAACTACTTATTTCTAAACATTAGAGCAGCCACTGCCTTTAGTTGCAACTCAGCCCATTCACAGTTACAAAGCACTTTACAAAGGCGTAAATATGAATG
>VMKM01001464.1:127500-139046 GCA_008360985.2 Macquaria ambigua
ATTAGAAATAAAGGACCTGCCACTAATAATAATAGACTGTCTAAAATAAAAGGCCTGGTTCACTCATCAGTTGAGGTAAATACAGCCACTATTTGAGAGTTCACAGTTCTCATTATTGTCTGTATTAAAACAAAATGATGCCTGTAAACTACAAAGTAGTTAAAAACTCCTCTAAGGAGCAATTCATGCACAGAGCTATTTAAATACCTTATGTTAGACCTTCAAGTGACTCCCACACATCAGTGTTATGGCTCCCTACTTTACTTGACCCACACACACAAACATGTACAATACATAAGCATTCCAAACAGCCTAGGACCATTAAAAACATTTATTTTCCACCCCACTGAGCTCAGAGGGTACTTAAATGAATCACATCTAGGGTGTGTGTATGCACATGTGTGCGCATGTGCTTGTGTGTGTGAGTAAGATGCACAAATGGGTCTGCAGATATCCTGCTTTATCCATCCGATTTTCTGTTACTCACTATGAATGTCATAACCTCTCTCTCACACACACATTATGGGTCAAAGGGTAGGCAGCAGACCGTATCAGTAGCACTGAACTGCAGTCTAAATCTCTCTCGAGTTCCCCATTTCCACTTTTTTTCTCTCTCATTCTCTTTTCTCATTATGTCCATTTTTCTACCTAATCTTCAATTATCTTTTCTCCTGTTTTTCTTTAATCCTTCATTTTTCTATTATCATCTTTTCCGCAACACATTTCTTGAAATGCAAAGTCAATGAGGGCCAAATATCACGGCTCAATAAAGAAGAAACGGCTAAATAAATAAAATGACTTTTCAAAGAAAAACATTCTCGCTAGCAGAGCACCCGCAAACTGAGAGAAGGAGATATGAAGAGATCTAACACTAACTAACTGGAAGAGAAAAAGCACTCCAAGGTGAGGATAAGAAAAAAAAATTAGAAACGAAGAGAGAGAAGGGACACAAGCAGAGTGAGGAGAGGAAATGATGAAGGGAGAGAAAATAAGAAACAGGAAGAGGATGACACATGGAGTGTAAGACAGAACTGACTCATGCACTGATGACCACACAGCAAGATGTTATGGAGGGCACGGTAGAAGACGGTTAGTTTATCAGCCAGCCAGTTATTCAATCAAACAGTCACTCTGCCAGCCAGTCAGTCAGCCCAAAAACTGTCAGACAAATGATCAGTCCCTCAGCCAGCTGGGTAACCGGCCAGTTAATTACTTATTTAGTTAGCAAATCAGCTAAATAGTAAATCGGTCAGTTGATGTCAGTCAGTCACTCAAAGAATCAGTTAGTGAATTAAGCAGGCAGTCACTCTATCAAATAATTAGTCAACAAGGTATTTTAAAAGCTGACCTGTACCGCAACCAGAGCAGACAGAAATGGCATTTCCTGACATCCCAATCCTCTCCTTTACTTCATCCTTTTTCGCTTCCTATCTATTATGAAAATTAATACATAGAAAAGTAATTATGTCTGCATATAAACCAGAGAGCTGAAGCACATGCACCTTGGTTTTGACTAAACATTTGTCCATCGCTGCTGAGGGTTAGAGATGACATTTCAAGTTGTTTGCATTTGAATAGCATTCTTTTTAAAATACTACTGAAAACATAAAATGTGAACAGTGACCAACTGTGGCACATAAAAAAAATGCAAATACACATGCCAACACTTTGGTCCAATTTTGCATCAACACACTCTTTTTTAACAAAAATAATGGCAAGGCCACAACAATCTGACCCCTAAAACTGTCTAAGAAGTCCTGTTATTGTTTGTTGTAAAGGAGGAGGGGAAGACACCTTAAAATGAAGGGATTTCTTGGAGTGGTTCAGAGATGATGTGGGCTAGTCCTTGAAAGCCAGGCATCATGACTGAGCTGGTCAAATCACCTCTCAAAATTCAAGTCGTTTGAGTGGGAGTGCTTGACCTCTCAGTTCAAGACCTGTGTGGTCTACTCTTTAGAGAAACCACCGCTGACACCAGGTACAAATCTCTATTGTGCCATTTGAATTCCTTACATTGATTTTCACTGCCTGTTTAAAGAAAATATTGCAGATTAAATTCTTTGTCTTTCAAGTGCACAGGAGAGCAAACTGTCTAACTGAGAAGTTCGAGACAGGAAGTGCTGAGGATACTGGTTGCTCTACAGTGCCATTAGTGTTGAGCCCCCCCTCCCCACCACCACCACCACAGGGTACCTTTAAATGCCTTGTAGTTGCTGGATGGGGACAGCCAAGATTTCCCCAGCCAGCCAGGGGTTTGATCTGCGAACCTTCCTCATGAAAAGCTAACAGCATTTGTTCAATCCACAATCCCTTGCTCTGAGCGGTCTAAACAGAGGTCCATTGTAAGTGAATGGGTCTCGGCTTTGGCCATCAGGCTCCTATACAGTTTCCTCCAATTCTCCCATTGAAAGGGGGATTACTGTAAATTGGCTTCGTATAACAAGGAACAAAGACTCATCTCTCCCCCTCTCCCTCTCTCTCTCTCTCTCTCACACACACACAAGGAAGCAAATCCAACCCTTTGTAAATACCCAACAAAAACCTATTGCAAGTCAATTTCTGGTAATCATAGTGTCCTTGTGATGACTTGGGGACTTTCTGTGTTGAGTTGAACCATAAAACACACAAGCGCACACACACACGCGCACACACACACGCACAGGAAACTCAGGAGAGCAGAACAAATGAGAAGGGAAGGAAAAGCAACATTACTCAGAAGTTGGATGTTTTTTATTTCATTTTCATTATTTATTTTTTTAACGGCAACAGAAGGGAAGGATTACATGAAAGAAGAGGGGGAGAAGGTAACCGAGAGGTTACAGAAAGAATGGAGTATAGATACATATAGTGGCGACAGAAAAACTGTTTTACATATAGCCTAGAGATAAATAGGATGACAGGGGGGTGAGGAATCTATGAAGAGGGAAGCTAATGAAGCAGAAGAAGAGAGGAGATGTATGGGGAAATAAAGGGTTCAAGAGAGGGAGGGGACATGAAGATGACAGAGAGCAGGGATGAAGATGGACAAGTGAGCAGAGGAAGAGAATGACTAACAATCATAACACAAACACGCTTTTTACCTCAATTTGTATGTTTGCTGGCAAACCACACACACACACACACAGAACATTGGAGGCAATATCTTGAGAATAAAGGGAGGCAAAGAATATGGTGTGATGTAAACATATATACCATCACACATTTTGATAGTGTGTCAGTTTGAGTCAGTTTGCATGTCAGCGCTATTGTTTCCATCTCTCATCTCCACTGAATCAAACCAACATGCTATCATATTGCCAGCTCCGTATTTGTCAGTCCATAATCGGCGATTCCCAGAAATACCATGACTTGTCAGTGGAGGGGTTGGGCTTGGGGATTTGTCAGCTTATCTGCCTAATAACAATCATTTGAAATAAATGCATTTTTCCCCTGCCTTTGTACACGTGTCTCCATGTCTGTCACCCTCTAGTGATTTTATTTTAGTTTATATCTTTCCCCCATTAGTGCCAGCGGTTGTGTCTTTCTCCGTGATGCTTATAGAATATCTAAAGATTTGTCAGCCTTTTTCTTTTTTTTTTTTTTTTTTCTGGCTTACAGATTACAGCTTCTCTCTAAACCTCGCAGGCACATGATGTGACATTTTAAATCTTCTGTCATTTCCTTTCCCTAGGGCGCCTGTCTAAGTCTTTTGTGTTTGTTGGTTAAGGGTGCCTGCGAGTTTCATCAAGTTAACTTTTAAACTTTTTCAGACAGTTTAAATGCCAGGAGGAGGAGGAGGAGATACAAGACTAATTCTGAAGTGGAAATAAAATGTGAAAACGATAAAGCACAACATGCATTGGGTGGCTAGGTTGAATTCTCACGGGGATAACATCACATTATTAAACACGTCATTTAAGACCACAAACTAAATTAAGACTGCAAAATTGCCTGCAATGAAGACCATTTGAGCTTTTGTTTTAACATAAAATTACTGTGTTTTTTAAGTTCCATCTATTTCTAGGATTGCTCTCTGATGGAATTTGGACTTCCCAATTCAGTTTTTATTGGTTATTTCTATCTGTACAGCCTGAGCAAGATAGTTGTGGAGAATATTTTAACAATGCACTATATAGTGTGGCCAAACTGCACCCACAGTTAGCCCAGTCATTCAAACCATCAACACACTAGTGAGTGTCATTTATTCCAGTTACATTTTATCATTCACAGAACAGGAGCAGAATATTAAGGCTAATGGTTTAGTCACTCTGCTTACTCTCTACTCACCCCTTCTTTCCCCTTTATTTTTCTTTCCCCCGTCTTTGCAGATATAATTTCTCTGGGGAAGCACAGAGCTCCAATTGGGTTTATGGGGCATCTGTGCAGTTTGATTTTGTTATAAAGGCATCCCAATAAAAACTGGGAGATGGACACACAGGGCAAGGGGCCAGTCCTACTGTAAAAACAATAGGGAGTCGACGCAAGCACTCAGGGAGTATATGGTCACTATGCTGCTGCCCGCAATAAAGCCGAGAGATGGAGGGATGGAGGGAGGAGAGGAAAGTAAATGAAAAAAATGGGAGGAAAACAGGGGGTGAGGAAGGATGAAGAAAGGAGGGAAATGACCTGGGCAAATAAAAAACTAAGAAAGAAAGAAACAGAAAGCAATACAGAAAGAAACAAAGAAAGAAAAAGGCAAAGAAAACAGTAGTTATATAATAAATAAAGGCAAAGTAGCTGAGACAGAGAGAGACAGAAATTAAAACTGCAGAAAATGGTGATGCAACACTGACATGCAGCTAATGTTAACGTTACAGGTTGGGGATTGTAAGTATACCTAACAATATTTTATGCTGGTAATACCGTACACAACTAAACATGATTATGGCTGCAAAGTGGTATAACAAATCATGTCAACACTGAGTCAATGCTAGTTTTTGCCAGTGGCTACTGAGCAAAGATGATAGTGTGCGACAGTTTAGGACTTTAATTTCTTTACTTCCCTTCAAGCTCCAGATCAGTCTATACCATATTAGTATTTCAAACATGTTTATCAATGCAAAGATGTCTTCGTGGATGTTGTAGTAAAAGGCTGATCAACGCAATAAACAGTGTGCAGTGTGTCTAAAGCCTCAAGTGATGTCACGTACCCAATGTTGGCCTTGGCACCAAAAAAGTGGACAAGCATCACTATTACATTTCTGTAATGATCCCAAAACCAACCAACAAACAAAATGATTCCCTTACTTTACTTTGCAGTAGCCGCAAGCATGGTATAAAGGGAGCGCATGATTATCTGGTACAATGCAAGGCAAAACAAATCTGTGTGTAAATGAGTTTCCTCAAGGATTTTACATCCGTTGGGGGAGTGGTTTTATGGAAGCTTACAGCAGTTTACATCAGGTGAAAATTTAATAAAACTACATCACAGGATTTGAAAAAAAAAAAAAGTAATTCAAATTCCTTGAGGGACTTGGCAGGAAAATCTATGCATTGGCAGGGAAGTAAGAGAGGCTTTTTCTGTCTTGTACAGCAACATCTGTGGTGCCCTTGAGCCAGGCAGCAGGGAGGCAGAGGTAAGACACTAAGGCAAGCCATGCAACTACTCCACATGGCTGCTGCAATGGTTACACTTATGAGATTAAGTGACTTTAAACCCAGAGAAGGACATATTACGAAATGTTCTTTTGTGTGCTAAGTTAGTTGACTATAAAGAGTAACTTTTCTAATTCAGGTCAAAACTTACAATCACACTTTAGACAGCCAACGTTATACTTCTCTGTCCTTAGTAAAAGGAAGGAACAAAACAATCAAAACCAACTTCAGAAATGAAGAAAAATGTATTTGGAACCAGTTTGAAAACTACTGGGAATCTTAAAATAAAAAAATTAAAAAAAAAGAAGAAGAAGAGGACATAAATGGAGCCCTAGAGATGTGTCGGTTGCAGCAAAGAGTAATTCTCTTGAATTTGAAAGGAACACAAAGCGAATACGAGGGCTCCTTCATCTCCCCGACACATGGCTAATTCATCACGATGTAGGGGAAAAGTTACCATCAAGTCTTTCCGTGCCTTATTATCTTTACTTCAGCTTACTCTCTCTCTTACTATGAAGTGGGCTAAAGTGAAAAGTAAAAAAAATAAATAAAATAAATAATAATTTTATCATCAAGAATTATCCGTGAGTGCTTGAGCACACAAATTCAAGACTCTGCATGTTTGGGGTTGCACTCTCACTGTGGCTGTGGGTGCAAAGTGTTTATCTGCCAGCACTAAGTGTTCAGCTTCAAACATTTGTGTGTGTGTGTGTGTGTGTGTGTGTGTGTGTGTGTGTGTGTGTGTGTGTGTGTGTGTGTGTGTGTGTGTGTGTGTGTTATGTGATCAAATGATTCAAGCATAAAGAGTCCAAATTTTGCATCCCGCTCGCTTAGGGATTTTGGTAGCACGGGTCAGCTGTGGGTGGTCTTAGGGTTTAATCAAGCACTGCTGAGAAAACAGAAAAAGAGGCACGGTTCGATGTACATCAAACTAGAAAGAAAAATAAAAATATAATCAAGGACTGTCATAGGCTGTGTGTGTGTGTGTGGGGGGTGGGGGGGGTATCACTATAGGTATCACTATAGAGTACAGTTTCTAGCTGTAGTTTTCTCAGCAATATGCTGTCCGTCCACTTCCATTTACCAATTAGATCCAACTCCATAAAGAGACTTGATACTTAAGAGAGTTTAAACTTGAGACTTCACAGAGAATTGATAATTACTTTCTCAAGTGATGAATGAAATATGAGTTTTGAGGTAAGACTTGGGCAAGCATTACCTCAATACTGCAGTAAATCGACACACGCTGAGGGCTTGAGCTTATTACAGTGCTCATCTTTTTCTTTTTTTTCTCGTCTAATTGCTACCAAGCAGCCACTAATCTCCGTCAACGACCAGGTAGCAAAGTCAGTTTTCACTCTGAGCTGAAGTTAGGTTTTTGTTAATACTGCTTTTCACCAGCCAGTTCATTGTAAGGGTTTTATTGTGAAGGATCTATAGCTTCCTGTAGCCTTAGTCAACAATGATAGCAGCTAATGCCTGCGTTTGTAAAAGTAGGCCTAAGAAATGGGCATTTTTCCTGAGCTTTTGTTGTCAGCAGATAACTTTTAAATACTGCATGGAGGAAAGGTACCAAACAAAACAAAAACAACAGCTACAGTGAGCTTGTTAGATGAAAGAAGGCGATGTGACAGAGCGATGTGTTAGAGCGAACATCAGACCTTCAACCAGTCCCGCAAGATTAGAGACATCGTTTACCCTGTGTCTTATGAAAAAGCACGATGCCCACTTCACAGTTTGTCCAATCAAAAATGAAAGTCGAAAAAGTCTATACTGTCACATCCTTGTTTCTAGGTACCAGGTACAGAGAGTGGGCTGACTAGAATTCACTTCTGTTGCCTACAGTACTGTAACAACAATAATTGGTGTTTAAAAAGTTTAAGATGAAAAGAGACAGAGAGACACATCGATGGCAGCTGCTGGCTTATGGGTAAAGGCAAGAGGCAGAGAAAACGTGGAAGTGAAGGGTTTGTACTCGCTAAAGGTCATGGAGTTGAGAGTCTGTCTGACTACCAGGTCAGTTGCCTTCCTCTTTCCTGCTTCCCAGGTGTGCTGTGTGTAACTACTGTGTGACCTTTAGCTCTAAACCCTCCATTTAGTCCTCTCACTCTATCGTTTTGACTTTATGCACCTGTCTGACGTGCAGACTGTGTCAATCTGCCTGCAGCGATCATTTCAAATGGTCAAAGTCAGGGCCAAGCGTACAATGCACATATAAGCAAATTAGATATACAAGTGTAATTGGCCTAGTATGCTACCTCATTAGCCTTTGGAAGCCAACACCAGTATTAAAGCCTAATAACTGTGAGCTTAATGTGCTCCTAATTAGCCTCATAAGCCATTCACATTTGTTATTTGCTTCTGCTTAGGTGAGCATTCAGTCTCACTAGACCAGGGGTCTCCAGCCTTTTTTCCTCTGAGAGCTAATTTGACAAAATGCTGAGAGCTACTCATGTTTTATATTATTAGTAACATTTATTCACATGACCTCCACCCAAACCAGCTGAATATGCTTCTTTTGTGTGAAAATTTACAAAATGTTACTCTTCTCACATTTTGTATCAAAACATCTTAAATTCAGCTGCATGTGCATGTTTCTTTCTGTGTGTAATTTCAATGTGTCAAGCTCACACTACTAAATTCACATCATCTTTATTTCAGAAAACTAAACAATGTTATTACTTATTTTACTTGTCCTTATTTTCTGCCTGTCCACGTGTTATTATCACATCACTTCCCTTCACATTCCCTTCATCATCTGTAGTTCACATGCATGTGTTACATGCATTCAGTCTTTTCTACAGTTAGTGAGATAACTGGCACTGCATGGAGTCAACGAGAGAGGTGTATGCTGGAGTGTATCCACTTAGGTTCACTCTTGTGGAGTAATTTAAATGTTCATCTGTCAGTCTTTTTCTGAACTTAGTCTAGTGACTAGACCCATTACACATGGAAGAACGGCAGCTTTTGAATGCACTTCATCCAAATCTCCAAAAATATCACAAGCAAAGGAAACACTAACTACACACATGGGTTTCCCAGGTAAATATGCTGCCTAACTATGAGCAGAGCGCAGTTTGTGGGATTAGCTATTTCAACTGCTATGTAAGGGTTACAGAGAATTGTGTTTATAGTACAAACTTTAAGACAGGATCTAAAGAGCAAACTGTATGCGTGTATCTTTCACATAGTCTAGTCTGTCTCTTTCATTTCATTTCATTTCGTGCTGTTTTTTCTGAAAAGTTCATAGAACATACTTACTTGCTTATACAGTTTTATTTATTTTATTTACATGCAAACTATTATTTGGCAACCAAGTCTTAAGCTTTTGGTCTGACGCAAAGTGCTAGATTAGTTCAATGACTCATACAGCTACAGTGTTTTTCTCTCCCCCACAGAGAGAAAGTATTACTAACTTCAGTATGCAAAGGAAACACATACTCATATAGTTACCTTAAAATAGAATTTTACCTTGTGTAAATATGCTGCCTAAAACTATGAGTGGTGTGCAATTTGTGTGAAGAAGTAGGGCTGGCAAGCATTAAGTTATTTTTCATGAGCAATAAATTGCAAAATTGGACATAAAGGAGGATAATGTGAAGAGTGCTGCTATGTGAAGGCTGCCTCTATCGATGTAGCATTGCTTTAGTTAGAATTTGGTTCAGACATATTGTAAAAACTGAGAGCTGAGAGAAGACATTGTACAACATGACATCCTGTGAACATCTAACATAATAACCACTAGACACATGCACTGACATTTTATCACAACCTTGGTTTGATATTATGCATTTAGACCTGAATGGGCTGGTGTACTGACTAAAGAGCTTATTTCAGAATGAGCCAGCAATAAAGCCACTAGAGAAAGGCTGCTGTCCAGAACCTTTCTTTCAACATGTTCAACATGTGTTCAATTCAAGCTGATTTTGCCCTGATTTTATATAACCATACATCCAAACGTTGCATCATTTCCTGCTCCAAGAAGACACTGTTGATACATTTTTACAATAAGTTAGGTCCTCTTACAGCAACGACAGCTGAGAATATGTCTCCATCAATGGAAAATGAGGAGGGAAATGGAAAGAAAATGCAACACAGCAGCTGCCAATTATGTGCCATAGTCACCAAAAAGTGTTCAACTACATAGCAGTGGGGGGTACTCATGTCGCCTTTCCGATGACTCAATTTGACAAAATCAAAACAGCTGTGCAACTTGACTTTGACTTAAATGATGGGTCATGACTACACTTGGATGTTACCTGTTTGATTCAAGATGACATTCCCCAAGCACAAAGATTGGAAATGTTGGTATTTAAAATTATTTATCCATTTGTTTGATTTACCATACATCAACACAAAATGCTTCACTTCCTTTCGTTACGTGACTTCCCCCACTCTGCTGGAGTGATAAGTGAGGTGATGATGGGCTTGTTGGAGGTGTTGAGAAACAACTTTGCCTCCTAATTTGATACTTTAAGCATCCCTACTGAGGTAATGATGTCAGTGTGTGGCTGTGTTTATCTGTTGATGATGCAGAAGAGTTTGCAGTGATAGCAAAGCTGCCGAAAACCTCAAGAGAAAGTTACTGTATAGGCTTACACTATTATCATAATGACATTTGGTTTTAATTACATGTGGGTCAGGCGGATAGGTAAAGCACTGGCTTTTACCTAATGTGTTTAAATGTGTTTTAATATTTACCATTTAACAACCTTGTAAATAAAAGTAATTTGCTCCAATCACAGAAAGTCAAGACAAAACAGGGGTTGAGAAAAAGAGTGGGAGAGAATGTGAGAAATTGAGAGGGAGAAAGAAAGAGACCAGGTCTGACACAAAATGGCATTTAGCATTTATCCTGACTACAGCTTTATGCTAAACTGCTTCAGTTCATCATGTTATATTACCATATTGCTCCTTGTGTGTGTGTGTGTGTGTGTGTGTGTGTGTGTGTGTGTGTGTGTGTGTGTGTGTGTGTGTGTGTGTGCATGTGTGTGTGTGTGCATGTGTGTGTGTGTGTGTTTAATAACTTATTTTGGGCCATAAATAACCTGTCAGTTAGACAAGCTTAGACAGTGTCAGTTAGACAGAATTGTAATTCCTAATACATCTCAATGCAACTGGGTGGAGGAGGAAGAGCACTTTTCTAACTTTTTCTTTCAGGACTTTCACTTTCAGATGATTTTTTTCTACCTTAATAACCAACAAAGCCTAGAGGTTAGAGATGCCACCACCACCCCCACAAACACACACACACCCACCACACCCTCCTCCAGGTGCATATATGATACTGCTCTGTGGTCGAAAGTCTCCCAGGTGTGACTGTGTTTGAGCAGGAGAAGAGCCAGAGAGACCATGGTGATGACTTGACATTCCTTGGACAAAGAAATGCTTTCAAGAGGCAATGTTAACATGATTTAATAATTCATAAACCAGTTCGATTATTTCTAGGTGTAGCTTTACCTAACAAGGACTCGCTCTGGCCACAAGAGCACTGTCTTCAGGTCAAACAAGGTAAAGACAGAACTCTTGGAAAAATGAATTTTCTCCCTCACTTTCTCTCTCCCCCTTTTCCCGTCTGTAGTTACCCTGTCATGACGGTGAAGTGTTTTCAATAAGGCAGTCTTGTGACAGCCTCTCTACCATGCAGAGAAACACACACACACACACATTTACTCGAGTCTTTAGCCTCGTGCAGAGTGTTAACAGGCTTTCTACCAGTGAAGCAGAAAGACTAAGAGTTTAATAAGAGGGAATCATCAGATATCTGTGACAGGCAACATGTACACACACACACACACACACACACACACACACACAGACACACATAGCTACACATAACGCAGCATTAGGAAAAGCTCCACTATGAGGCATTCAATCTAACAACCTAGTACATAGTCAAGACTGTGTGTAAGTATGTGCATATATGTTAACGTGTATACTTGTGTGTATGTATGTATGTGAGTTTGTGTGTG